>JAOXJP010000015.1:413064-423964 GCA_025762735.1 Platanus orientalis | reverse complement strand
GATCTTTGCTTTGTTATAGAGAAATTCCGTCTACCTACTCCACTTTTCATTTATTTTCTTAGTTGGCCTCTGACAATTAAGATAAGATCTAATAATGTATTGGATTCTAAATTTAAAAGATGTCTCACTAATCATAATAGCCAGTTGGGCTTTCTTAGTATGGTCCATCAATGAACCTTAAACAGTTAAGTCCACCATCGTCTTCCAACTTTTTAAAATAAATGATAAATATTAATTAATTAAAATAAATATAAATTTATCAATTCAAAATATAGGGTCCATCATATTTTAAAACACTATAGATTCAAAACATATAACAAAAAGTAGGATTTCTCATATTGACTTTGTGTTCATTTTTTATACTTTTAATTTTGTAGTATATGATTAGTTCAAGTTGAAAAAAAATAGTGTCTAAATAAATTGTATCGATTTGTCGGGTTTATAAAATCATCCTTCCCCAAGGGTCAGGCTCAAGATTGTCACGAGTCTGAGGATTAAGCTCAACTAAGGCTCAGCTAAACTCGGTTATAAGGTTAAAAGCATAAAAAACAATTCAACATCCCATCTTGTTTCAATGTTTTATTTTGATTGTAAGTCTTGAAAAGCAAAATAGGTAAGTTCTTTACTACCCATTTATAAAAAGAAAGTTGTTATTTACTGTTGTAATGTTATATCATGTTATCAAGTATAAGTTATGTAATACCATTTCTAAGATCTTTTTTTACTGATTTATAAAAAATAAGAAGAAATTCCTTTAATTGATATTTGTCAAAGACAATCATTCTTCTTTATTTTTTTTTTATTTATAAAAATAGAATCAATAATTTTTAAAATAAATTACTTGTCTTTAAAAAGATATAGTATGTAAGTACTAAATATATTTATTACTTAATATATGCTATATTTAAATGTCTCTTCATAGGAGAGCCGAGCTTTTAACGAGCGGAGCCTAACAAAGCTCGGCTTAGGCTCATTTAGCTAAATAAGATCAATAGAAGGCTCATCCTCAATTCATGACGAGCTGAGCTAGTTTTGCTCATTGACAGCCCTACTAATACTTAGGCTTAGGCTTGTCACACAAGGATCAAGCTCAATCTCGGTTCACTGAACTTGAGTTTATAAGTGTATCAAATTAATGTTTGATTTGACTCTTTTTTTTTTTTTTTTTGTGAATGAATGTTTAATTTGACTAATATGATATCTTAGTACATATCAACTTGAAATCAAGGACAAAAGCAATTTTATAACTACAAATTTATTTCTCTATTATTTATCTATTGTAGGTCAAAACAGAGTTTTGATAAAGTACGTTGAATAAGTGATATGATATCAATACATAACATGATACTCTTCTTCTTTTTATTATTATTATTATAAGACGCGTTGAATAAATGATATGATGTCAATATATGAAATTATAGTGAATAAATACATAAGTATTATGTCTTATATTATGCATAAACATATTCATTTTTTAAATATGTAATTTATATACTATACATATGAGTCTGAGCTAAACTTGCTCAATTAGAGGTTTAGCATATCTCATGACAAGCCAAGTTGGCTCAGCGCAGCTCATTTATAGTCCTATCAATACCAACCTATACCCTATAAAAAAATACCAATCCATACCAAACATAATGCCTAGCATAAAATAATTTGGTAAATGCATCATGTTTTCTGTTGTGTATATCATAACAGTCTCTTTTGATCCTTGTGAATTTATTGAGACTCCCTTCTATTAGTATCATGCCACACATTGATTGATATTGATGCATCTCCAATTAGACTGGAAATGATTCAAACTATATCCCAAATGATAATATTGTCTTTGGGATTGATTTTTTTTTCTCATGTTTGTAAATAGATGTTCTGTGCTTAAGAAATTGTAGTCATTTAACTATTAGAGCTAGTTGCAATTTGATTGCAAAAGACTAGTTCAAGTGTGTTTGCACTCAAGTACTTAATAGTGCATCATGCTAGGTTAGTTGATTAGGTTATTATATTTAATTAATCTAGAGGTTTGACACATTGTGTCATTCCCATTGGACTTTGACTTAGGCATAGGAATTCTAACATGGGGGCTAGAACATGAGAAAATGCTTTTAAAGACTAACATAATGTTTATGAGGTTAAAAAATAATTTTATTGGTTTAGAAGCTAATTAGTGAGTCTTTTATAAGGTGTTAGAAGTCATATGAGGGTTTAATTCTAAGTCATTGTTTTAAGTATTAAAGGACATATAAGCAAATTCATAAAATCTTAGGTACCAAGAAGCAAAAAACATAAAATTATAGTGTGCTTTATATTAGAGCCCTTAGATCTTAATGGTTTAAATGATTGAGATTAAAACCTTTGAATATGCCAGCTTGCTGAGTTGGTAAAGTCTGTGGGTGTCATACCACAAACTTGGGTTCAAAACCTGTCTTCAACAATAATTACCTATAAAAAGAGAGAGAGAGAGAGAGATAAAAACCTTAAAAGAAACCTTATAAAAGAAAAGACACAATGTTTATGAAGAGACATATACTCCATAGTTCTTGTGTCTACATCAAGGACTTAAAGATTTCAATTTTTTGGCTACAACCTACCTATTCCAACGTTTTTGTTTCTATATCAATAAGGATTTTAAAATTTCAATGTTTTGGTTACATACAAATATAGTAAAATCAATATTTGATACACTTGGTGTGTTGAAATCATTTTTGTTACTGCTCATTGAATGTTGAAATTAATTTTTGATACACATAGGTTGTTTGAAGTTATTATTTTAATGCCCATAAAAATATTATTTTATTACACTATAATTGTTAAATGTTGAATTCGTTGTTGTTGCATTATAATTTTTTAAAATAAATATATTATGCATATAACTCAAAAATTTTAGATGTAAAATATATTCTATAAATGTTGAATTTTTATTTGGATACACATTGAGTTTTAAAAAAAAACAAAATATTTAACATTTGACTCATATTTGTTTATGCAAAATATAGTTGGTAAATACTAAAAATGTTTAAAGTGCATTATAATATATACTTTGATAAATACTGATTTTTTTGGTGCACACTAAATTTGTTTAAATAAAAAAATAAACATTTGCATTAAATTTAGAATCTTAAGAAGCTAAATAAAGTTATTTAGATGCATGAAATTCTATGTTGATTATACATAATGTAACTTGATTTAAGTTAATTATAAAATTTGGACAGATTTTAGATTTATGAAACAAGCCTATTGTATATTAGAATTCATTGATGATATACATAGAAGTCATTGTGTAAAGTATTAAAGGACATAGAAACAAATTCATAAAGTCTTAGTTACTAAAAAACAAAAACATATAGTTTTAGTGTGTTTTATATTAAAACCCTTAGATCTTAATGATTTGAAGGGCAGAGATTAAAACCTTAAAAGAAACCTAATTAAAATAATAAAAAAGGACACATCGTTTATAAATGGACATCTACTTTAAAGTTTTTGTGTCTACGTAAAAGACTTAAATATTTTAATTTTTTGCTACAACTTATCTATTCCAACGTTTTTATCTCTATATCAAGGACTTTAAGATTTCAATGTTTTGATTGCATACAAATATGGTGAAATCTATATTTGATGCACATGATGTATTGAAATCATTTTTGTTCCTACTCACTAAATTTTGAAAATAAATTTTTGATACACATAACTTGTTTGAAGTTTTTTTTTTTTAATGCGCATTAAGGCTAAAATATTTTGTTGCACTATAAATATTAAATGCTATTTTTTTTTTTTTTTTACATTATAAGTTTTTTTTTTAAATAAATATATTATGCTTTTTAACTCAAAATTCTTAGATGCAAAATATAGTCTGTAATTCTTGAATTTTTATTTAGATACACATTAAGTTTTTTTTTTAAATAAACATATTCAACATTTAACTCAGATTTTTATATGCAAAATATAGTTGGTAAATGCTGAAAATGTATAAAGTGCATTATAAGAAATGATTTGATAAATGTTGATTTTTCTTTTTGGTACGCTAAGATTTTTTAAATAAAAAAATAAAAATTTGTAGTGAATTCAAAATTTTAAGATGCTAAATAAAGTTGTTTAAATGCATAAAATTCTAGGTTGATTATATATATTGTAGCTTGATTTAAGTTATAAAATTTGAACAGATTTTAGATTTATTGAAATCAAGCCTATTACATAAATAAATGGAAGCTAAATTATTGGTTTTATTAATTTTATTCACTTGTGATTTCTGTATTTCTATTAATCTTTGTTGTTCTAATCTACTTATCAAGAGGTTTATGTTGGAATTCATTCTAATTCCTTTTGTGTTATAGACCCATTTTCCTAGTATCTTTATTTTTATCTTGTAAGGTTTGAGTTTAGCCTAAAAATTTAGTTAAGATTAGGGAATAGCCTAAAAAATTCTTTGGCTTGGTTCAAGATTAGCCAAAAAAATCCTTCTGATTGTAAGGTTTGAAATGAACCAAAACTTCATTTGTTTAGTGAAAAGTGTAAGTGGAGAGAGAGAGAGAGAGAGAGAGAGAATAGATGTAGGTAATGTGGAATGTTACTAAACCACTATAAATCTCATGTTGTGTGTTCTATGATTTGTGTGTGTGTTTTTTTCCAACAATTTAATTTGTTCATCAACACAATCCAATAATCAAGTGATTAATGTTATTTTGTTAATTAAAAAATTGTAGTCAACTTTATTCACCCCCTCTAGGGTTTTGATCTGCATTGTCACACATAATACGAAAAATATAATCCATGAATAATTATAGAAATAAGTATACTCCCCTAATCTTAAACTATATGGGGAACGAAACTTATGGCATCCACTTATAAAATAGGTTAAATTGTTGGGTTTTTTTTAAGGGAATTTTTAAGCACTAATTTAGTTTTTTTTATTAAAATACTTTAAAAAATGGTTATAATAAAACAATAAATCGTTCCCCAACGCTTTTACTTTGGCTGAACATTTAAAAATAAATTCATCAAGGCTCTATGAGCAGTATCCACAATAGTTCACATAGTTGAAGTGCTAGCTAACATTTCGGAAACAACTACGATCAGGCTAGAACGATAGACTCTTCCAATTAATTCCCTTAAAATAAATGTAGATGGACCTATTGGGTTCTTAAGTGCTTCTGCAGCTATGCTTTGAGATTACACGAAGCTTTCATGAAAGGAATTTCCAAAGTTCAGCAGGGTTGCACAATCGAGGAGGCTAAAGAATGAAATTTTCATATTGGAATACATATGGCGAATGAATACTCCTCCCAACTGATTATTGTTAAAGGGGATTGTCAATCTATGGTTAAACTTTTTAATGAGCCAAGTATAGCAATTTTAAATTCCAACCAAATTTTGGGCGAGGTTTTGAATTTTGTATACCTATGGCGCAGTAGATATTTGTTTACACGTTAATGTATTTTTACTTACTACAGATGTAGAGGGTCTTGATTCTTGGTAGCGGTGAAAAAAAAAATACAACGATGATGGATATTTCTGTAAAAACTCAAATGTACATCCCTGTTGTATATTTACCGAGACAGCATAGGAATCGTGTCATGTGTTGATTGGTTGGATTGATTCTACCATTACATATGCTCTGAACTCTGAAATTCGTCTATCAAGACAGAATGCCACTTTCCATCCGTCACACCACCACTATAATTCATTGAACCCGCATGGAAATGGAGGTGATTAACAGACCTTCCCCCCTCTCTTCTCCTATCTATATTTCGCTTATCTATTTATCAATCTTCGTAGCGATCAAGTCCTTAACCGTCGATTCTGTAGCGGGCGACTCATCGGCGATAATCTCCAGATTCCAACAATACCTTCAAATCAACACAGCCCATCCGAATCCTAACTACACCGGAGCTGCAGATTTCATTCTCTCTCAGGCCAAAACCATCGGCCTGGATTCCGAAACCCTAGAATTTGCTAAGGGAAAGCCTTTCGTTCTCCTCAAATGGCCTGGTAAAAACCCTAATCTCTCTTCAATTCTCCTGAATTCACACACAGACGTCGTCACCGCCGAGCATAATAAATGGACTTACCAACCTTTCGATGCTCACGTCGACCATTCTGGCAATATCTACGCCAGAGGATCGCAGGACATGAAGTGTGTTGGGATGCAGTATCTCGAGGCCATCCGCCGATTGAAGGACTCTGGATTTGAGCCGGTTAGGACTTTGTACGTGGTATTCGTTCCTGATGAGGAAATCGGTGGACCTGATGGCGTTGAGAAATTTGTTGATTCGGATGTGTTCGAGAAAATGAATGTCGGGATCGTTCTTGATGAAGGTATTGTTTGTCAGTGTTATTTCAAACTAGTTTGATTTTCAGACTTCTACTTCAAGAAATTGGAGTATGACTTGTGGATATTGTGTTGTTGGACCAATTTTTGACGCCATGTTTTCTAACAGGTTTGGCTTCGACGAATGAGACTTACAGGATTTTCTATGCGGAGAGGTGCCCGTGGACGCTTGTGATTAAAGCTACTGGAGCCCCTGGGCATGGATCAAAGCTTTACGATAATAGCGCAATGGAGAACCTAATGAAGAGCATTGAGACAGTGAGGAGTTTCCGTGGAGCACAATTTGACGTGGTGAAGGCAGGGTTGAAGGCCGATGGTGAGGTCATTTCAGTAAATATGGCCTTCTTGAAAGCTGGCACACCATCTCCAAATGTAAGTTCTTAAATTGTGAGCTTGGCCTAATAGACGAGTTGCTATTGCTTTGGTCTTTTATACTTCATTTTTACATTAAATGTGTGTGTATATATATATCTCACGCAAAATTGTCTGACACTATCAATTTCTTGTAGTGCAAAGATCAAACATTAATTCCATGCTAAGAGCTTGTGAGAAGCTTCAAGCATATGGTTGAAGGCCCCATCTAATAGATTATAAATGTTAGTTTTGATGAGGGATTAAAATTAACAATTAAGTTTGATTAATTCTCATGTGTAAGGATTTATGAATTATTGTTATCCTTGTATGATTTCCATTTGCAATATTTTTGGTCATTTGCGAATCTTCAATTTGTGAGAATCCAATTTAGTTGCGATCCTCCTTTAGTCACGGGTGACATGTTCAGTCGCGAATCACTTAGTCATTCGTGGTTCACTGCACAGTCACGGATTGTATTTTAGTTGCAAGTACAATTCAGTCATGGACTTGTCAGTCGCGGACACATGTTGTTTAGTTGCGAATTTCAAAGTCATCTTCAGCCTCTGAATCTAACCAGTTCATCAAAATCTAGAAGGTTTCAAAGTCATTTTCACATTTCTTGAAGGTAGTCGAGGCCTCCCATCATTGTGCAAGGGATTATGGCCAAGCTAACTCCGGGATACAATCTAGCTTGGGTAGAACCCTTGTCTCTCAACGGACTTGCACGATTCGGAAGAGACTTATGAACCTCACATTTTATTCATGCTAAGTTAGGTTGGTTTCTTAGAAAACTTGTAAGTTTTACAGAAATTTTGGCAGTATTATGGTTCATTTCTATCTCTTTTAATACTAAAAAATCTTCTGAAAAGATACAAGTGTTGTCTCTCAAAAGAGAGCACTGATCTTAAGAGGCGAGCAACTCAAAGGATTCAGGTTTTCTCTCACAGATGAGATGACTGATTCAGAGAGTTTCAGATTCAAGAGATCATACCTGTCTCTTCCCATGTAAAAGTGAGGAGCTTTTGAATCTACAAGAGACAAAGGAATCAATGGAGGAAGATTGAGAGGGAGACGTGCTTGGAAACGATTCTACAGCAGCATGAGAGCTTGTGCTTTTCCTCAGAGTTCTTCACTCTGGTAGACACACATAGGAGTGCTTTACCCTTCATTTTCTCCACTCTCAGCTAGCAACTTGTTCAATCTCACTTAAGGCTCTCACACAGCGTCCTTATAGAGTGATGAACCAAGTCTCCTTGAAATCATTTGCCAATGACTTCCTTCACATGCCGCCTCATCTCCTTGGGGTATGGGCTGCCAGGTGCAACAGCAGGTCAACCACCTCATGGTTCATTGGACTTTCATGTTTTAGGGATGTCTCAGATTTGCAGCATTCCATTGCTTTTGGTTTTTCACTGATATTGCAAGTAGGAGGCAGGTTCAAGGACTTTCATGCCTTACGTAATCGCAGGTGTTGGGAGTACCGATGAGGTGCAGACCCCAACCAGGTTCCATTCATGAGTGTTGAGCATCCTTCATGAATGTGGAGCACCATAGCGAACAACCTGGTTACGGATGCTCTGTTTTTCCAGCCAAAACAGGGCACCTGCCAGATCCTCTTATTTTAATTTTTTTTTAACAATGAATAGTTATGTTGACTAGAGTTTTCAGATTAGAGTAGAAGGAAGGAACACACTGGATTGATTTTATTTTTGATGATTACACAATAAGGATTGGTTCATGATATAGATTTCATAGATTCTAATTTGACATTCTTTTGTGGAAAGACAGTTTAGTTTGTTGTTATTATTATTATTGTTTATGTTTTGAAAATTGGTTAGTTTGTTGATTTGCAATTCCAAGATTGATCTTTGAGGTAAACTCTTAAGGTTGTTAGGTTTAACAGTGGGGTTTGGGGGGATTTCCTCGTTGGAGAAGAATGATTGAGGGAATTATGAAATTTATAAAAAAGTTGAGTTAAAATGGTGATTTCTGTATATATATATTATAAAAAAAAATATTGTAAAAAGGGTAAAAATGAAATATATAATTGATCAGATCAAATCTGGTTCAAATTAGAATCTCTGAATCTAGGATCCCTTGAGTATCAACTTGAATTGGATTCATGAGCAGCCCTACCCTAGATTCTTAGCCCTCTCCAGGTTTTCTCAAAAATATCACAATGAAATTCAGACCTCATCTGCAACAATGAACATCTCGTACTTTTATGTGCTAAGATCCACAAACGATTTGGTGAATGATTTTGTGAACGAGGGCAATAAGGATGTCTTTTGTGGTGTGCAATTGATGCCTCTGTAGCTTTTGTTTGTTCAATTGCTGTTTCTTTGATCTTTGTTTTATTTTTCATTATTCTTTCTTTTCACCATTTTTTTTTTTTGATACATAAGGTAAGGGACATATTAATATATCATGAGGGAGAGAAAACAAAGTATACAAGGGGAAATCGTGTAGTCAATTGTACACAGAGACGGCCACTGTGCTTGCTTTACAATATCTACTGAAAGTTCTATATACAAAAGGTTGGTCATGAAAATTCTTTACCATTCTTCTACTTTTTTCCTCTTTTTAAACTTAATAAAGTATTTGGTGTCTTCAAGGGGAAAAAGAAAAGAAAAGAAAAAGTGGTAGGCCTATAGAGGATGTGATGTAGGACAACCTTTAGAGTTTTTTTTAATAAGAGGACAACCTATAGAGCTGCTGTAATCCTGGGTTACAAGCAGATTTGGGCTAAAGAAACCGCACAGCAAATAGAAACTAATCCAATAGTGATGAAGCACTTATCTGAATAGATTGAGTGATGAAACAAACGCATGAGATCCTCCACATGTCTAGAATTTTGCTGAAGACCGGTTGATATCAATGTAAAGATTAGCAACTAAAGAGAAAACAGGATATAGAAAGAGGCCCAACAGCTCCAACTGTGGTGGAATTTCTCGGATGAGCTACAACTGATTTTAGAGTTCTCCAACAGAAACGACTATAAGAGAGAGGGAGATGAAGCAATGATTTCAATTTCAAATTCAGAAAAATATTCTAGCTTGCTTTATTCCATGAAACAACCTTCTAAACTAATAAGACTGTAAAAATAAATCTACTAATAAATGAAAGAAACAGAAGAAATTCCTATAGAGATTTCTCTGTATACGATTGCCTTCCGACAATTTTCCACTCTCCTTTCCGTAAAGAACTATAACTCAAGGTCTCAAATTAAATTTGCCTAATCTACCCTTTATTTTCTAAACACAAAATACTTATTATCCAGTGGTCCTTTCAAGCATAAAGTTCTGTAGTCCAGTAGCCTCAATCCTTCTTTCCATCGACTTCTTTTTGAAGAGGCTTAGAAATTAGAACCAATTGCTGATGCTCTTGCATTAGGATGAGACCAAAACCTCCTTCCATTCATGTGGTCCACCTTATCAATTCAGACTGACTCATTAATGAGCCAATAGCCACCGCTAGGAAAAGACACACATTATGAATCCGATTGACCTGACAAATTTGGCCCTATGTTGCTAGAAAACTGTTTTTTATTTTTATTTTATTATTATTATTATTATTTTATTATTTTTTATGAATGAAAAATTTTATTGAAAGATCATTGCTTTGGTGCAATGGTAGTGATTCGGGCTGCCAGCGTGAAAACATGAGTTTGAGTTTCATGAGCAGCCACTTTGTGCAAAAAAGCCAAAGGCTAGGTCTGTCTCTGATTCAACCCTCCCAGCACCCCGTAGTTACGGGACCAACACTGGGTAATGACCTTTTAGAAAATTTATTGAAAGAAAAGGGATGAGTGATCCCTAAAAAAACAAAAAATTTATTTCACTTTTTTTTATTATGAAATGGAAATTCTTTACGGAAATGGGAAAATGCACTCATAAACAAAATCTCTTTTGTGCATATGCTTATTGATTCGTTGTGATGCATCGGAATAGCAAGGAGAAGAACACGTTGTTCTCCTCTATTGGGAAAAACTCTAAACTTCAACAAGAAAAAGAAACTCGCTTTGAAATTTTCATTATTTGAAAAAATTGAATTGCCTTGAAGGCTACAATGCTTTAAATAGAGAAAAGAAACCCTAATTGGTGGTAGGCACGAAATTAGGCTAATTTGGTAAATTTTACCAAAAATAGAAAAATCGAGATACTAATAAAATCAAATACTACCATCACTAAGAAACATCTTAAAACAACTGGGATCTTATTC
>JAOXJP010000015.1:397988-410180 GCA_025762735.1 Platanus orientalis | reverse complement strand
CTACTAGGGTGATCCATATGATTGGGCCAACCCAAGCCCAGTCCAGTTTAAACTAGTAAAATTTAACTAGAAAAGGCCTGGTTAAAGCTTTGGCCCGACGGGTCCAGGCCTGACTTTAAGTTCAAACTTAAGTTTAGGTCATGTTTCGGTCATCCTTGGCTTAGCCCAAGACCTGAGTCATGATACTTTTTAGATTTATTCATATAGGTTTTTAATTTTTTTTTTAGTTTATATAATGAGTTAATGGATCTTGGGTCAGCCCAATACTTATAGATTAAAGTTGGGTAATATTTTGGTCAAGGTCTCCTCAGGCTCATTAAGGCCTAGTTGAATCTAACCCATGTACACTCCTAGGTACCACATGACAATGACAATCTTAATCGTTGGATAACACAACCATGAAACTTATTTTGAAACATAAAAGTAGGATTGAAAATGTTTGACACGACCTGCGAACCGAACACAAAATTAGTGGGTTAGGGTTTACTATAATCGTGTTTCGGGTTCAAATCAGGTCAATCCGCTTTGACACAATTAATACATAGGTTGTGTTCGGGTTGATCCATATAATTCTATACCCTTAAATCGACACAACATGAACACAACCTGCCAACACGAATTGCCACCCCTAGTTACATGACGTGAGACCAACATGAACTTGACACGAAATTAACTGGTTAGGGTTTATTGTAACTGTGTTTGGGTTGACCCATATAGTTGTATACCCTTAGCGACACAACATGAACCCGACCAGTCAATATGAACTGTCACCCCTGCATAAAAGATTTATTTTAAAAAAATAGACTTATTTATTATATATGGGCTTCGGGATATGGTGGTATGTGGAAAAGAGTGAAATTTTCAATAAACACTTAATAATTTCCATTTACCAGACAAGATATGATGTTTCAATAAATGCTTTTAGAAAAACACTTCTACCAAAATATTTATTTGTAATTTAAGCAATGCTAAACGCAATTGGGCCTTGTGTTTCTGAGTGTTTTTGTGAGCTCAAGAAGCTCTCTATTGTAATCTTGAATCAAAGCAATGGAGTTCATGATAATTGATCCTATCAAAGATCTGTTTGTTATGAGTTTTCCTGATGTGTCACAGAATCATATCACCTAACCTGAACATCGAGTTATCTTATTTTGGCTGAACCCATGCCATAAATTTTGTTTTTGTTCTGGAACATGAAGATCCAAGAGGGTGAACCAAACCAAATGACGTGTGTGAAATCACTTGATAATCATCATATACTACATCTTAAATATACACCAAAAGAAAAATTATCTTTTTATAATTACCAGAATGCCTTAACCAAAATAGCTGGAAGATCTTTTCCCTTTCACATCGAGCCGTGATCCTCTCCTGTTTGTTACAGTCTTGTCATATCCGGAATGCAGTGTGGTGAAAAATGAGATCATGAGACACTAAAACATCTTTTTTTTAGCCACGCGTCAAAATCTAGATATGCCAAGACGTTAACAAGGCCATAGCAGACAGGAGAGAATCCGTTCCATTTCACATCACATCATTGGGCCCGCAGCGCTATCCACAATCTCAAATCAACTATAGCTGCGTGTAGAGATACCACGTCAGTACTTAAAATGATCGCTTAAAAAGGGTAAATTGATAAATACATATTTCTTATTTGCTGTATACTTACTATAACATCCTTTGTTGATCCATGTGTATTTACATATACACCCTTTCTCTATAAGACAACGTGTCATGCACTGATTGGATTGTCTTGAGAGATAGTCCAAACCCATCCATGTGGACTCGTCACATAAGATATGCTAGATGAGATGAGCATATAAACCAACCATTTTTTTTTTTTTAACGAACGTAGAGAGCCAATCCCAATTCCCACAAGTATGGCGTCAGTCTCGTCTCTGTTTTCTCACTCCTTGCGCTCTCGACTCTGCGATTCGACCCTTCTTCCGCATACGAGAAAAGGTTACGACCAATAAAACCCTAATCTTAATTTTCCCTCAGCGATGATTCTTTCCGCGACACACTTTCTGAACTTCTCTTCGCTTCATTTCTTCAGGCATCGCCAAGTGCAGAGATCAACCTGTCATCTGTTCCAAGATAAGCCAACCAGATCAAAATCAACAGTAACTTCGTTCTCATTGCTTCTCCTCTGCAACTCTTTCTGAATAATTTCGGCGTTGATCAATCCGTTCTCGTTTTCTACTCTGCATTTGGTACAGATTTCGCGTCCAAGAACAATCGGGAACTAGTAGGAGAGACGCGATGTTTCAGATCGTCCTTGGTGCATTTTCTGTCTCTTCATTTGTCGCTGATGCTTCGGCGGAGAACGGTATCTCTCTCTCTCTCTCTCTCTCTTGCTTTCTTTGGCGCCGAAATAGTCAGTTTTTTAGAATCATTTCTTCAATTTTACAATTTATTATTTTTTTTTCTTCTGATTTTTAGATGTACAAATGGATTTCCGCATTTACACGGATGAGACGAATAAGTTCAAGATATCGATTCCCCAAGGTGAAATCATTTATCGTTTTCAAATCCTAATTTTGTTATGGTTACTGAAGGTGTTACTTATGTCTATTTCTGGTTTATAGTTTGGAGCAATACTGAGTTATTATCATCTAATTATGTGTGACTGATACTGCTCTTAACGCGGTCCTCATGCTGATTGTTCCAGATAGCTAAATTAAAATCTTATAACTCACAAATCACCATAATCAGAAGACCTAAATAGTAGTGAAAAGGATGCAATTAATCCGTATAGTTCCTTATAATGGTTTCTTGGACCAGTATATGTTCAAAGCAAGACTAGTATGAAATCAAAACCATTGAAAATCAATGGATGTAATGAGACTCTACTATATAGGCCTTACAAGCTGTTCTCTAACTTGGTTAAAATCTTCATGATGCTTAACAAATATTTATAAGCAACCTCTTTACTTAGCCAAGACTGCTCTTGCGGTTGGACTCTAGTCGACTTTGATATTTATGTTATGTAATTTTTTTGTATACATCGCAATTATGTCTATCATTGCATCAAAGTTTATGAGAGTATATTTGTTACCTCAACTGGTTCAAGCATATACCTGTCCTCAGTCCTCAATTGGTGGATGTCCTGCACGACAACCATTAGTTCTCAGGGTAGATTCTAGATTATCCACCAAATAATAAGTTCAAGGAAATATTTTTTTTACTAGGAATTTTTGTAATATACTGTAGTACATTTGATTGAAATGCTCCTAATATTTATGATAACCTTTTTGAGATTTTCCATGTAGAGTACAGTGTGCAGGGAAAACTATGTTGTCTTACATACTTGATTTAGGTATGCTACAAGAGTGCAAGAGAGTGATACTGTGACTTGAGGAATGGAATAATCACTCTTACAGTTCCACAGATGCAAGGCGACTTTTCATTGTCGTCTTTCTAACAAATCTTGGGCCCTCAGGACTGGTGACTCTGTAGTGGATGTTTGGTAGTCCCAAGGTTCTCTCAGATTAATTACATGTGGACTGGAACTTAGTTATCACTTCTCAGCTTCCTGTTAGTTTTGAAATGTGCTATGAAGAGGTGGATTCCTTTTTATTATATCCTTGCATGTTTTGGTATGTTATTGGCTCATTTATCTTATGGTTTCACCTTTTTTACAAAATTGACAGCATATTGGAGGTAATTATTGTTGTTATGAAGGGCTAGCTGTGAGAAACCAGAGTTAGGAAGGGAAACCAGAGATGAAGAAAACTGTCTAAGCTATCTTCATGGTCACAAGGAAATAGAATAGAATTCCAAGAAATCAATTACTGGTTTGAATTGTGCAATATGTAATTTACTCTCAAATTATAGAATGAATGATCTACTGTTGACATGAAATTTTAATTTTCTACAATATTCATGCTATGTCTATAGCTTATAGTACTTCACTAGCTTGTACTGTTGTAATGGTGCATGGTGTTAATATGTGCATGTTCTTGCAGACTGGCAAGTTGGTTCAGGAGAGGCTGGCGGGTTCAGATCAGTAACTGCATTTTACCCAGACGAAGCTTCTACATCTAATGGTACTCATGGGGTTTTATGGTGGATCAATCTCTTTTAGCAGTTGATTTCTAAATTTAAGAAATGCTTAATGGATTGCTTCAGTCAGTGTCGTGATCACGGGCGTTGGTGCGGATTTTACCAGATTAGAATCCTTTGGCAAAGTTGATGCTTTTGCAGAGAGTCTGGTAGGTTTTACAAATTTCATTTCTTCTAGTATTCCAACATGAAATTATGAGGTTTATATGTTCATCCTGATGCACATTCTAAATGCCACTAACAGGTCAATGGATTAGACAGAAGCTGGCAGAGGCCCCCTGGTTTGGCAGCAAAACTTATAGATGCCAAAGCTTCCAAAGGTAATTGCCTCTTTGTTGTTGTACATGTCATCTAATATTGGAAATATAAGGTACCCACTACTGGCCTCGGATACTGTCTACCTACTCATACTGTACCCTTGGTGTGGTGCAAATGCTTGGAGATCTTCTAATGCGAAGATCCTTAAAATTTATCCAATTCTTTTAGCTGGCCAGTGAAATATTATTGCAAGAAGCCCTTACAAGAAGTTTGTTAGATTGTTAGGCTCATTTAATTACTTAGGGTTTTTCACATGCATGTGTTGGTTCCACCTTTCCCGTGCACCATTTGTACCAGGAGGTTGTTAGTCTGTCGACAGAGTTACTCGATAGGTACCTTAGCTTTTTTGCTCTAAATGATATATGACTTTATTCTTACATGTAATGAGCAAATTGAGCAGGACTATATTACATTGAGTATTCACTGCAAAATCCTGGGGATAGCCTCAGGCACATATATTCTGTCATTGGGATGGCGTCAAATGGTTGGTACAACAGATTATATACTGTAACAGGACAGGTGGGTCTTATGTGCTTTTCTTTTTGATCTATTGATTAGTAGTTTTAATTAACCAGTTCTTGCTTCTTCATGTATCAAAGTGAGGGAGATAAAATGTGAACTCGACCTAAAAGTTTAGTATTTTGTGTAGTTCATGGAAGAAGAGTCAGAGAAATACCGATCTAAAATTGAGAAGGTGAGCTAAAAAACTGGACAGAAATGCTTTGATCACCAACTATCCTTGTCTATAATTTGAGTTTTTGTCTTGTCACTGATTTCTTGGTGCAATGGAAACTAAGCCTCATGGGGCTGCTTTAGATTTGTGTACTGAAATTCCACTGTTTTGCAGGTCGTTTCATCCTTCAGGTTTATCTGAGATGGGGCGAGGAGAGCTGAAATGCCAGTACATTTTTGTATGTTCCATTGATAATTGCGTTCGATTTTTTTGTCTGCATTGTTTCCTTTCAGAAGTTGTAAATAGATGATTTAAACCTCACCATTCCAAGCTCTGAATTCAGTAGGATACGAGGAGCAATTATGAAGGAAACAATCTTAAGAATTAAACAGACAAAAAGTGAAGGATATCACACCAAAAGGAGGTGTTTGGTTATGAGTTTGTGTTGTGTGCCAGTTTGGATGAAATCAAGACTGGTTTCTCTTAATACCCTATCAACCCACTCGGTGAGTTAATACCCATTGTGAAATAAAACTGTTAAACCCAATAAATAAGTAAAAGGGGGCAGATTGTGTCCATAGGCCAGTTTGAGCCCTTCCCCCTTAACTCTGAAGGCGACCTCTGGAAGAGAATAATTGTGGCCCTAGTACTTAAATAAGCACAGATTGGGGCTAGATTTGGCTCTATCAGGCTCAATTCATGATTTCTGTTAAGAGTTTTTCTCAAAAGACAAGCTTGAGCCCTGCTTGAGTGCAGTTGCACCAGCCATTCACTTGTGTTGGGGATTTTGGTTCAATTATTAGGAAGCTTGATCAGCTAGTTGAAGTGGTCTTTACCCACCAAAAAAATAATAATAATAAGCTAGGCGAAGTGGTCAAGCATTCTCTGCTGTCCAAGGCCAAAAAGCAAGGCCATTTTGATATATATACTTGGGATAAAGACTCATGTATAATTACTATAATTCCCTAATCAAGCACACTCCCAAACACCTTTCTGACATTGCGTGCTACACACTGGACAGATCCTAGATTACTTGGAGCGTTAGAGGAACGATTGGCATCAGTCACGTCATATCCCTAAAAGGGATTCCATCTACTTAGAACAATTGAACAAATCTACATGAATCATGATGTGTAGGAACTTTTTAACTTTTTTGACATTTCTTCTCCATGATATGAAAGTGCTTATTCGAGGAAAATGGATATTTTTCTTTTGGGGGAAATAACCTCTTCTAAAAGGAATTAATGAATAAAGGAAAAATATTAATAACTACAAAAAACAATTGCTAAATTATATACTGTCACCCTGCTACAGATTTTTTCACATACATGCAAGCTCAGAACCTCCGGATAATTTTAAATTTAGCACTCTTAACGTATCAACTCCTGATCGTGAGGCTATTTGTAGCCTCGTAGGCACTTGGGGTCTGAGGGTAGCATGATGAGGCAGTTCACATAAGCTAGACAAAACTCTAATAGCTCCTTTTTGTTTGGCGCAAGGAATTCAACATTGTTTCAAAAGGTAAATTTCAAGCTCAACCAAACCCAGCACTTACGTATCATGTTTGAGCCTTTGTCAATTTTATCCCCCATTTTCAAACATGATACCTTTCTTTTTATAAAAGGAAAACCTTATCCTCCAGTATTTTTGTTTCTTTTTCATCTGTCTAGCTTTTTTCCTGTGCCATTGATTGTGTAGAACGATCTAGGGCATCCTTTCAAGGACCAGTCTCCTGTGAGGAAGATCAGGAACTCCCAATCTGAAAAAATTGCCTAGGCCAAAATTTTTATTATATTTTCTCCAAAACATACCACAGATAAGATGATGATGAATTTTGGCCCCCATAACATTTTATTAGGTGCAACCCACTCAATGGTAGGTTCTTGATCCAAGTATACAAGGACAAATGGGTAACAAGCAGAGGTACAAACATGGAAATAGCCAAGACTGCTTTGACCATTGTGTGGCATTTTCATCACCGACTGAACATTTGAGACAACTGTGCAAATTTGTCAAATTATAGAGGTCAACCTCACACAGGTGAGTTGATACAACGCCACCTCTATTTAGAAATAACTAAGAAAAATAATTGCCAAAGAGAAACAGTTACAGCTTAATCAAATCTTGTCAAACAGGCAAGATTCACCTTGAGATTACGCTCCACAACAGTAGCCTGTTGGGACTGAATGAATAACTAATCAGAAAAAAAACAGCTCGACAGCTCAAGCTGAGATCCACTGAGACGCAGTAAGCAATTCAGAGATTGTGTCACATTGGCATCTAGTTTCCCAAAAAGAACTTATAGCTCAGCCAAAGATGAGGAATACTCAAGTAGCAACGGGTTCTGATGCTTTTGATCCCACCTCATCCTCCTTGTTAAATCGAGGCTTGCAAGGGAAGACAAAAACAGTAGATGCACTAAGCGATGGGTGAAGCTCAGCTGAATATCTCACTGAAGTCACAGTGACCCGAGGAAGCTGTTGCGAACCAGAAGTGAGTGGCACAAGCTTATAACCAAGGATGTGCTCAGATTTTGGCAGAACAAAAGTAGTGTCCCTGTGGGACCCAGACAACACAAAGCTCTGAGAGTCTGCCAATGCGTATTTGACCTCTTGAAGTAACTGTGTTTGGTTCTTAATTCTCACATAGCATGTGAAGGGAATCCCGAGGATGGCATGAGGAGGGCACTCCAAAGTCACAATCAATGGTGCCATCTCAACATTTACATCAGGGAGTTTGTGTCTGGTCAAAACATCAGTTGTGCCAGAACCAGATTGCTCATCAAACCCAGACTCCCTCCTCCATCTAAGACATGCTGTTCCCATGGCAAGTTTTGGATAATTCAACTCTGGTATGATGGAGAAAACTTGTTTGAACTCTTCACCTGGCACAAGAACAGTATGGTATGTTGGACTGTCAACTCCATGTCGCACTGTGCACGATCGTCCGGTCTCGTTGTCATCCACTTCAATGGACATGGACAACAACTGCAAAGGAACCTCAGTACAGTTCTTTGCACTGACAATGAGGATACTGGTTTCATTTAGAGCTAGTGATGCCAACTGATCGGAATCTGGTGCTGGCTTGATCTTTGAGAGCAACAATGGGTCCCGTCGGAATGGCAACATAAAGCGGTGGCCAATCACAATTGCAGTTTTCCCTTCAATCTGCAAACTTTTGTGGACATGGACTTTCTGTGCATTAGCTTCATTGTTGTTTGGGCAGTAGCCAAGTGACACATAGAGCATGATTGGTTTGGGTCTATGCCATTTGATTTCTAGTTTGCAGGACCAGGACTCTCCCAGTTTTAAAAAAGGAACAGACAACAACCCGAAAGACTGCTGAATTTTCTTGATATTATCTGTATCCGTTTGAGATTCACCTTCCCTATCTGGTTCAGAGACGCCAAGAAGTTCAACATGGTGAATGTCTGTAGAGAATGGTTCTATTTCCCTTGGACTAACCAAGCTGCCTCCTCTTGCATCCACTAGGTTAATCTTTAATTCGCCAGAATGGATGGCATGGCCCTTGGAGGTCACTGTAACAGGAACCATGAAGCTCTCGCCAACTAATGCAGGGCCGGAAGCACCTAAAACAAGATCAACTTGTGGGTCTGGTTCTTCAACCTGGATAACCTTCTGACCAGAGATTGCAAGAGCAGGATCCCTTATTGGGAAGGTCTCCACAAGGCCCTCAAACTTCCAAAGTGGCAAATCATCCATTGAAGCAGGGCTCTCAGCTCGACAACAGATTGTGAACCAGGGACCCAGTCTCACGATCACAGATATGCATTCAAGCTTCCCACTTTGTTCTGTATTAGTCATCAGCTGTTTTATGTTTACAGCAATACAAAATGGGGGCAATGGAAAGTAACAGAGCTATTATACTTGTAGTACAATGAGGGTTCTACCATACACATGGAGCACATGTAGATGTAGGGAGGGCCGGATGATCCAGGTAGTAAGGCCCACCAAAGAGGTCAGCTAGACTAAAAAAAATCAGATGACCTAGCTCTCCAATACATACACTTTTCTCCTATTATCATTTCCCTTTCTTTTGTTTTGGGTACAAGATATCTAAGTTGGTCCTTTGATCAGGATGCTGGGCATGTGTTCCATGCATGTAATAGAGATTCTCTCATATTATTAAAATATAAAAGAACAGAGATGAGATGTGATCATTTACCAGACTTGATGTCATATGTCAATCGTAGCCACTTGTTTGTAACAAGAGTTAGAATTGTTGCAGTCTCTACCCGGGGAGCCATCTCTCCACTGGAACTTGCCACTGATTGTGATTTTTGAGCACTCACAATGGTGAAATTGCATTTTGATTGATTAAACTGGATTTCCAACTGATCAATCTCAACAGGATGGGGTAGTTGTGATAGAAATGACAAGGTGAGTGAGATAGGTGCACCAGGTTTAACCACCTGATCATGGAAAGCAACTGAAGCAAGAAGTACCACTCTTAAGGGGCTGACAAGATCAATCTCAAGATGGAGTGGTTCTCCTGTTACATTGAGGGTACAACTGCCTTCATTTGATGTCAAAAAAGATTCTCCTTTCACAAGCTCAAAAACTTCCTTGTGTATGATCTCCCTCAGGGGAAGACTAGCAGGACCAGCCGGGCCATAATCTCCTTTACGATTGGAAGATTGAGACTCAGCACCAGAAGATATGGGCAAGGCAGCCATTTCAAGAGAGTATTCAATGAAATCTTTTACTGAACCCAGTTTCCTCGAGCACTCTCGCAAATAACCCAAGACCTCCCACAGCAATGTGACCCAACCCTCTTGCCTGTAAAGACTTGCAACATTGTCAAAATGCTTCTTTGCATTACTGAAGTCACTGACAACAAAATATTCTCTGGCCATCCTATTCCCACAGTATGAGGCCATCCTCTGAGCTTTGAGGCTACTGTATGATTCAAAAGATTTTTTGAGCAGAGCTATAATTTCAAAAGAATCCTGAAATCTCTTCCCTTCTGCAAGGGCATAGTGAATGTACTCTGCATCGGTGAGACTGCGGAGCCAAAATGAGAAATATCAGTGTTTGGAAAGAGAAACAACACAGAAACCATTCCAACTACCAATTTCCAAAACTTACGTTTGCATTGCAAATGCATCCCCTTGCTCAAGTAACCGAGCAAATTGACCGACAAAAGCAGCTGGTATCACAGATTCAGAGCTACTTTCAATACCATTAGCAGTTTCTGATGCAGATAAAGCAAGTTCTAGGCAACATCTCTTCTCCCTCAAGTAGTGGGCTGCTATCTGTTGCCAAATGAAGAATTGAGATAAGACATAATAGAACAAAAAATTTAATCTATTAGATTAGAAATAAATAGCAATACTAAAGTTTTCATATAATAGATAAATTCTGCTTTTCTCACAGTACTAGAGGGCATCTAACTTGCACATATGAAACGTACAGTAAACCATCCAATAACTGGACTTCTTATTCTAGTTCATTGCACATACCTTTTTTAACCGTCAAGATGATGCTAGTGAGTGGATGGTTAGATCAACCAATCAGGCTCAGATATTGGATAGGAAATCTACAAAGTGGGGCCTAATGTTTCGGAAGTCAAAATTATGAGCACATGCACCATGCATCAGTAGAAACCCCCATACTATTAGAAGAATAATACTGGGTAGTATTCATCTTTTATGGAGGCAATAATAATATGCATACAAATGTAATAAATACAAGGATGTCAGAGACTTAGTACGCAAAACCAGGTACCTCATGAAAGATCAGCTATAATTAGATCAGAGCATGTACGTTGGGGGTAGGCTGGGTCGAGAAAGGTGTTTAAGATCACTACCATAAAATGGTGTCATCTAACGAATCTTCTCAGCCAAAGGCATAATCAGATGATTGTAAACATCCAGTTGACAGGTGTTGGGGGATATGGAAGGAAAAGAAGGATTTTTGAAGGTTCAACCTTTGGAGGTGGCTTCTTGGCCTTCATGTCTAAATGATATCCTGAGAGATTGGCCTTCATGTCTCTCTTTATGTTTTATGCGGTAGATTTGTAGGCTGATGTGGGTTCCTCTGGTTCATGTGCTTTTAAAGCTCAACTTTGATGTTATTCTTTTGATAATCCACCGGGGGAAGGACTTTGGTTGTGTCATTAGGGACTGTAGGGGACTGATTGTACGCATGGGGTGTGGTCCAATGGACATTTGTGATTTGACAAAGGTGGAGGTGTTTATGCTTGTGAAGGGACTGCATGAACTTAACGAGATAAGTACTCGGAGCTGCTTTGTTGAGGGGGATTCTAAGTTGGTAGGGCATGGGGGTTTGGGTCTGTTTCCCTTGTTCTTGAGATGAGGAATTTCATTAAAATGTTGGAGATTTCCCGAATTCATGTCCCACAGGTAGTGAATGAAGTGGCTGATGTCTTAGCTAAAAAGGGGCCTGTGCTGTCTGTTATGTTCAGAAGATCCTCATTGCCGAGTGATGTGTAAGTTTTGAGGTTCCCCAGTTATATTTTTATTCTATTGTATTTTCTTCCTCTTTATTATTAAAATTTCATCATTCATAAAAAAGGAGGCTTCATCCTATCCTCCTTTCTAGGCTTGTGTAATCCTTTTATGTGTATATACATCTTTAATATAGTAAGAAGTTAAAGGACAGCCCACCTGGTAATAGTAAGCTGGGTGGAATTCCCACTCAGTCAAAGGTCTATCTGGTGTGCCTAAAAGAAGAGAAACATTGCTTGGAATGGTTGCAGCACTTGTCTCTAGCAACTCTGCAAAGACCAAAAACTGCCTGCTCATCCATTCCCAGTGAAGAAAAACAACTTCTGCTGCTCCCACAAGCCTCTTATAAGATGTAACATGTTGCTGGAACCATTTAATCGCTTCAATGACCTTCCCACCATGCAGCAACAAAGTTGATACCTTGAAATGCAATTGCTCTGCAACAGTCTTTATCTCAACCAGGCGTTGAATTGCAGGCAACCTTGTTGATGTTCCGACCATCTGTACATAAAAATTGAGTGATGAGACCAAAACAAAGGATGAATATGTTCAACTTTACTGGCATGAATTCAAGCAGTTGTAGTGTGTCCGTGTGTGTGTGTGTGTGTGTGTGTGAGAGAGAGAGAGAGAGAGAGAGATGAAGTAT
>JAOXJP010000015.1:380020-392026 GCA_025762735.1 Platanus orientalis | reverse complement strand
GAATTATTCGTTTTGATGACGTCATCCCGATAGAATTTTTCTAGCACAGACACCCAATAGGAAAATGGTCAAAACTTTTTTTACAAAACTCGGATTCACTTATGGTTTTTTTTGTTGGAAACTAGACTTCAAGATCTTTCCAATAATATATAGTTTTCTATTTAATTCATTATAAATTTTTATTGGTGTATTTTTAAAGTTACCATAAAATCTACTAATTTATACCATACTAGACGATATAGACACTTTTTGGGAAAATTGTCATAACTTATTTTAGGAAACTTCAATTCACTCACCATTTATCGCATTGAAAAATAAACTCATAGATCTTTTCAAGAATATATTATTTGTAGGGTGATTATTACAGGATTGATAGATATTGATTTATGAAGTTGTGCCATCTGTTCGGGATAGCTTGAAAAATTGTCGTGTCCTTGACCTTTTTATTTTTCTTGCTTAGTAAATTTTATTTAACTTTTTTGTTTGGTGTCTATATTTTTGTTGGTGTCTTTCTAAAGTTGTGCCAATGATCATATCAGTATATGTGTAATTAAGTGGTCCTATGTGTATACAAAACTTATGTGACATGTGTTAACATTCTATGTGTGACACATGTATAGTAATACATGTGTCATAGTGCGAGGTATTAGAGTAATAGACAAAAGATAGTTGATTTTCTTCTTCACGATGCTTTTCTTCCAAGGTTTCCTTGCATGGTTGGCTCTCAATTCTGATAGAGTTTCTCTATTTTCTTTAGTTGCAATCTAAGAGAAACATTAGACTCTATTTATAGAGTCACAATTCAATGATCTTAATGATATCCATTACTACGCCACCTTAATGGGCTTTATTGTCATATATTAATGAGTTTAAATAACAAGCCATAACCTTTCTGAGAGTGTCAATGATTTGTCTAAGTTTGTTGAATCTATGTTTCAATTCGTTGGACATTATTAAATAAATTTTAATCATTGGTTCATACTAAATGTTTTTTGTATAGGTTCATTAAACCTTGGTTAATTGTTTTATAACTGTTGGAAAATTCCAGTAAACTTTGTTTTAATTCAACGAATCTTATTGAATATCATTATTGTTTCAAAAACAAAAGGTTTATATTTATTATTTATTATTATTTTATTTTATTTTTATAAACAACATTAGTACAAAATATTTTTCAATCTGCACAAATTATCTTTCTATCCGCATGGATACTTTTCTAAAGTATCTGCATAAATGCCTTGTCAAGTATCTACATAGATACTTTGGTCAAGTATCCGCATGGATACTTTCAAATAATTGAAATATCAAATAATCTCCCACTTATTTCAATTTTAGTTATGGTTAGATAAGGGCATTTTAAAAAGGTCAATGTGCAAGGTGGTTTTACCCTTGAACCTCTACGTAATGCAAACAAGAGTAGTTTGTCTATGATCTTAGTAGATCAAACCTTGAACTAAATCTTAATTTGAAA
Organism: Platanus orientalis; assembly: GCA_025762735.1. NCBI lineage: Eukaryota > Viridiplantae > Streptophyta > Magnoliopsida > Proteales > Platanaceae > Platanus > Platanus orientalis. The sequence goes on along the minus strand of JAOXJP010000015.1, from coordinate 390,555 downwards.
AACATCATTGTTGCATGCATAGTCCTTAACGAGGAAATAATTTTGACATAGCTTGGCACTTTTAGGTCTATACTTATTCCTAATTTTATTGAGTGCTCTAGACATTGCCTAAATCTCTTAGGAAGTGATCAGTTTTCACACTAGAAATGTGAGTTTCTATCAAGAGCATTAATCTTAGTTCAACCAATAATAGGTACATAGAAATCATAAAGAAAATATATTTCTCAACCTCCATTTATAGGAATCTAAAACAATTATCATACTACATCTATAGGTAAATGCATATGTAGAAACAACAATTAAGGTATAAGTTTATTGAAAAACTTTTTGCTTACAACTGTTGAAAATATTGGCTTGTTCTCCCATTAAATCTAAATCATGATAGATTTCTACCAAGTACAACTTTTATAGGCGTTTCAAACCTATTCCCTTCGTAGTTGAAGATATCAACTCTTTCTTGAGACCTCTAGATAATAGGTCAACCAATTTCTCTTTGGACTTCACATACTAAATGAATACAACATCATAAGAAATCAGACCTCTCACATGAGTATGCTTTAGGCATATTGAACTGGATTTCTCATTATAGTTCTCGCTATAGGCCTTCAATTAGGGGTATCAACGAGCTGAACTGAGCTGAGCTGAGCTTTGCCCAAGTCTGTTTAGGCTTGCCACATCAAAAGTAGGCAGGCTCATGATGAGCTGGGCCTGCCAATCTCAATCTTGTAAAGGCAAGCTTAGTTCAAAGCTCGGCTTGGATCACCATTGTTGTGTTTAGCATTTGTCACTAACTTTCAACTGAGCTAGATTTGTTCTACTAAAAGCCTCCCTAACTCTTTCAACCGCTTGTTGATGATATTAATATTCACCATAAAAGAAATATTTTTCTTCTCTTCATGTATCTTCTCCTTTTCCATCTCCAGCACCGTTTTTCTCTTGTTGTCGTACCACTTGTCATTTTATGTAGCTTCCTAAAGGGCTTCTCAGGTGCCAAAGGCCCTCCTCACTAACCTTGTCATCAATGATTTGTCCAAACGATTTTCTATTTTCTTATTCTCTGTTGTGAGCAAATGCTTGTGTTATTTATAGAGGAGACCAGTCGAAAGTTGCATTGAAAAGGAAGCCTTAATAGGGGGAGCACAATGATCCAAGCTGTGAGCAAAGGCTTGTGTTACTTGTAAGACAGACCGGTCGGAAGTTGCACTGAGAGAGAGACCTTACCAGTAAGAGTGGGGGAACATAGCGATGTGAGTGGGAGAAGTTGCAATGTGTGTGTGTGTGTGTGTGTGAGAGAGAGAGAGAGAGAGAGAGAGAGAGAGAGCATAGCGATGCGAGTGGTTCCCAATCCACCGGAGAGTGTGGAAGGGTAAGGAAAAATGGGTGTGGAGTGTGACAGATGAAAAAGTTATATATTAGAGAAAGATGGAAAGGCTACAAATAGGGTACAGTTTTAGGGCTTGTATAATTGTTTTTTATTAAAATCTCTTAAAAAATGAGTTCAAACTTCAAAGTTTACTTCGGAACAAGGGGAGAGGCAACGATCAAAAGCCAAAAAACAATCGCAAAAAAATTGGTCATTTTGTTTGAGCTCGAGTTTTATCCAGCTTAAGGCTGGTGAATACAAGTAGCACTAATAGGTGGGCAAAATGGGTATAGAAAACCAATATTCTGAAAACCCAGAAATACCTACCCAACGTCTCCTACCTTTCCTCTTGGTTTTTTGGTATGGATCTTCTACTTTCTCCCAATAGTTCATCTTCTACCTTATCTGAAAGCTCCATTGATTTTGAAGGGTTTCTTGTCAGTGGCAACAGGTTAGCTCTGTCTCTCCGTCGTTGCTTGGTGTAGCAGTGCCGAGATAGGGTTCTGGCCTAGCAATGGCAAAGGCGAAAGTCTGCCATTGGGATTTGGCACAACAGTGGCGAAGGTGACCCTGGCTTTTTGATCCACGGTAACCTAGGAAAGCCCCTTTCAAAACCACTCTTAATCACCCAAGCCCAATCACTGGTTTTTCAGCTTGAAATGTGGGAAACTTGGGGTTGGTTTCCAAGGATTAGCATTGAAGAATGGATAAGGTTATTCGCTGACAGACGCTACTCCAATACTGCATATCCTACAGCAGAAAAAAAAAAAAAAGAGAGAGACTAAACAAATAAAATAAGGGCTAATCCTAAGTCCCAACAATACCTCACCTTATAGTTTTTAGAGTAACGACGCATATCCCGTATATGCCATCATCGTTGAGAAGCACGCCTTTCTATCTATCTCTCTGTCTCTCTAAAAAACAGATATGTCAGGAAAGGAAAACTTGGAGGGGGAATAGTGAGATCTGAAGAACAACGTTGATTTCCTTTTTCTTAGAGAAAGTGCTATCAGCGGCTGAATGTCACCTAAAAAAAAATTATAGGGTCACCTACTCTCTCTCTCTCTCTCCGGTGACTCGTTATTGCAGTTTCGTAGGAACGAAACCACCGGAGAGTTCATACATGGTAATTGACAGACTGTTTCTTTCACTACTTATCCCTTGCAATAATACCTTGGTTAGGCATCTAAGATTGTGGCTTGAGCATTACTCTAAGCATTTTCCTCATTGCTGCTTCTCCAATCCGAAGGCTTCTAGCACCAGAGATCGAACCAGAAGATAGAAGAGAAGAAAATAAAGAGAGGATCACCCATCAATGTATCAAAAATGGTGGAAAAAACATCACAAGGGCATCAAAAGAGTCTTGACCAAAATACCCTTTTGATGCTTTTTCCAGCCTTGTGATTGGATACCATGGATAAAAGAATCTGGCAACCAACCAAGCAAGTCTGCCCTAAAAAATAATAATAAAAAAAAGGTATTAGGTGCACCAATTTATTTTTCAAAGTCTGCCAAATACAAATACATAGATGTTCAGACATTTGAGAGGTGGGATCCTTCATTAAATCAGCTTCATCCAGTAGAATATCCAAAACCAGATGTTGATTTCTCAGTTGTTAGTCCAATTGTATACCTTCTGGAAGTCTTTATCCATGAAAGCGCTGAAATATAAGCCATCCCATTTTGCCCGCCAGTAACACGACCCACCTTCGCTGCACATGCCTGAAATTTTCTTGCATTCGAACACGTCGTAACTGCCATGCCTATTGTTCCCCCATTCCATGTTGCAGTAGAACAGCGTCGTCCAAAAGAGATTGACAGTAAACTTAAAATGGAAGTCCATGCCGTAAGTGACCGTATGGAACCCCAAATCGTCGTCTTTGGACTTGCAATGAAGCTTTAGAGGATTCTCTTGATTCAAATCGTTAATAATGTATACCTGGTATTTGCCGAATAATCCTTTAGAAGAGTCGCACAAGGTCAGTGCCAGGAGAAAGATGAGCAGAGACTTGTTCAAAATACCCATCATTTGCTTCTGTTGTTGATGATGATGGTGGTTTCTTATTGACTGACTGGTTCTTCTCCCTTAAGTAATAGCAAATAAGTAGAAATAGTGTATAAAATCTACTGCATAATTTTGATAACTGGATCAGACAGGGCAGTTGGACCCGGTTTGACCGGAACGGCACCCTAAACGTTCCTATAAAAGCTAAGAAGTCATCTGTCAAAACCCGCATATAACCAACCGACAAAAAACCAGCTGTTTTTTTTTATGAACCTGGTTGTAATAAAACCAGCTGGTTTTTATGTTTTTAGAAAATTAAGAAGAAATATCTATATACATACATACATATATGTATATATATAGAATGTGTCTATCCAAATTCCCGTTCTACTTTCCATAAATTGTTTATTTTTTGTGGGTATTTTTTTACACTTTTGGTATGTCTAAAAATTAAACCTCGGTCATAATTAAACATTCTAATGCATAATGAATTTTTTGGTACTATATTACATTTTACATATGTGTGAAGCGAACCTTGGTTAGATCATGTAAACTGACGGTCAAACCCGATTGGACCTGAACCATCCACTTTAACGGTTCATGGTCATTTTGGTTCTTGAAATTATGAGCTGTATAGTAGCACAAGGTAGATTCTTGTAATTCCCACCCTTTTTAATATCTTTCCTTATATTTCTTGACTAATGAAGTAGTATTTGTTTTTGGTCAAATGACTATTGAAATGGTTAAGAAGCCAGTCCTAACACCTATAAAAACAACTATTCGCAGTTATAGAGCTAGCTGTGAATGATGAATGAAATTGAGCTAAAGCTCCTTACCAAAAAAACAGTCATAAAATTTACTAAATATTCTGGTTGGCTAACCAATTCAAATTTTGGAAACTGCTGTCTGTCTAGTTAATTGAAGGAGAGAAAAAAAAAGGTCTTTTTTGCTAAGGGCAAGCTGGATCAGATTGCAGGACAACCTGAGTCCAATGGCTCTGATCTTAACAACTAAAGTTCAACACTTGACCCGACCGAACAGAAGAATCAACCCAAACCTCGAATATTCTTAAACATAGCTCAACTGAGTTGGATAAGGATGGTTCGGCTATGTTGAATTATCTATTTAGGTTTAAGATAAGAAATTAAATATGCTAAAATTGAATAAAGAATATATAAATTTTAAATGCATATGCTTTTCACACTTTTTATCGTTGACAATACTAACCTCTAATCCCTATAGTTTTCTTCCTTATATTTGTAAATGACCAATTCGGTATCTATTACATTATTATAACACTTTTCTTCTTCCCTGTAGATTTCTTTCCTTATATTTGTAAATGACCAATTTGGTATCTTTTACATTATTGTAACACCTTTCTTCTTCCCTGTAGATTTCTTTCCTTATATTTGTATATGGTTATTTTTGGTATCTTTGATATTTTTACAGCACCATAAGATTTCTTTCTTTATATTTGTAAATGAACATTTATGTAATAATATAAATGTGCCTTCATCTTTATTTTGTATATAATTTATTGATTTATCTTTTCAAAAAATTTCATTCATAAGTACAAGGCAAGAATAGACTTTTAAGTAAGGCTGAGCATGGGCTCGGGCCAGCCCGAGCCTGGCCAGACCCAGCTCGAAATTTGGCCCAAGAGGCCCGGCCCAAGCTAGACCCGATAAGGGCTCGGGCCCAAGTTGAAGGCCCAAACTTTATTAAGGCCGGGTTCGGGCTTACCTCGGCCCAGCCCGAGGCCCGAATTATATATATATATATATGTATGTGTGTTTGAAAAAAATGTTCTATGATAAAAAAGTATCTTTAGTGTAGATGGTAAATTATAAGTTGACACGGGTGTGTTGAAGGTTAAAAAGGTCCACAAAAGAGTTGAGATGAAAAAGTAGGTGTCGAAAAAGAGACATTAAAGATTGTGTTTTTTTTTTTTAATTAATGGGCTGTGGCTAGCCCAAGCCCGGCCCGAAGCCCGATAAAATAACTAGGGTCGGGCTTGGGCCTAAAGTTTTTTTAAAAAATTGGGCCTGAGCCTGGCCCGAACCCAAAATTACTATGGTGGGCCGAGCCCCGAGCTTACCTGGGCCCAGCCCGAGCCCGGCCCATGCACACCCCTATTTACAGTTAACCCTAACCAACTTATTTCGTGTTGGGTTTGTGTCGGGTTCATAGATCATGTCAAACATTGTCACCCCTACTCTAGCCACATCAATTCAAATTTGAAAGGGTGGGGACCAAAAAATTTTGGGAGTCAATCTTAGGAGAATAGGTGAGGAGGACATGGGAGCAAGGTGGGGCCCACTCTTGGCCTTGTGGGGTCCACACATGTTGCGATTTATGGAACATGCAATGTTATGCTGGTTTAGTATGGATCTTATGGGGGGTAACATTTATTTTATGTGTCCATGTAATAAAACCAATAATGCCAAAATTTTGGTTGTTTTTTTAGAGTAATCCCGTTTTTTATGTTTAGCCAACTTTTTCAAAGGTCAAAACTTGCCATTTTTGCTTGATTTTGGTGTCATTAGATAGGTTATTCAGTTACATTTCTAACGAGATCAAGATTGTGCAAATTCAATGTGATTTAACAAAGTTATGACTACATTACTAAGGGGGTGTCAGTAAAAATGGGAATAATGTTTTTTTTTTTTTTATAAAGTCTTATAATCGTTTTAATTTTTAGGAAAGTGAGTGTTTAGAAAGTTTTATGTTTTAGAAAAACTTGGCTAGCAAGTTTAGGATCTAGTTTTAGCAAGTTTCTTATTGTTTAAGATTGTAAGTCTATTTAAAGGCATCATCTTCCTTATAATTTTACAATGAAGTTGATTGAAGAAAAAAAAATTTTGTTTTCTCTCAACAAGTGTGGGAATAATTCTCTATTCTCCAAACTATAGAGCCAAGATTGGAGACCTTGGTTGGTGATTTCCTCGTAAGGTATTTATGTCTTTCTTTTTGTTTGCCTAAACAAGGCTTAGGTTGGTGATTTCCTCAAGGTAATCTTTTTATTTTTTCTTTTTTCTTCTATTTCTCCTTTTTTTCTTATTTTCTTCTTGAACCTCTATTAACAAAGCTTCAAATTTTCTTAAATTCTTTAATTTTACCTATCAAAACTTATCAGAATTTCATGAAATTTTAACTGTTGAACCCTTGAATATGTCAAAAACTACCCAAAAATTTTCAGAATTTTCTGACGCATCAGAGGAGTATTTTGGTAATTTTGGGGCTTTTTTTGTCCAAAATTACAGAAATACCCTTTGGGGTCTTTTTTCCTTATTTTCTTCTTCTTTTTTGCTCCTTTTTATTCTAACATCTATTCTACCATTCTATTTCTTGATTTCCCCTATTTTTTGGCTACTTGATTGCTTTAAAATTCAATTCTTGAATTATTTTGCTTCTGCACTTCGATTCTCATAATTGTTTGAGCAATTGAGCCTCTTGGAATTATTCTACATCAATTTTTGGTATCTCTCTCTTGTGCTACATCAGAGTGTTTAATCTGTCATGGTGACACATGAAGATTAAGGTGATGATAAGCGAGTTATTAGATAATCAGTTACTTCTAATCCTAAGAAAGAGGTAGTAGATATTTTAAAATCTTGATAAGCAGCTGATTTCTATAGGAAGTGGTTGATGTAAAAAGCATTGGATTACATATTTGGATTAGTTATTACCAAAAATATATTATCTGGATTGTGAACTCCAATGTATTTGATCATTCATAAGATTAGGAATAAAGCTTCAGATGCCCAACAGGAACGCCAAGAGGATCAAGCATACTTTCAGTTCATGGAATAAATAACGTTTATATAATCAACTAAGTGGAATCAAGAGTCCAAGCAAAGACATAAGAACCATATTTTAGAAAAATCAGAAGGATCAAAGAAGATACCATAAGGGGGAGTTGGCCGGGGCCGCCCAAGTGAAGCCAAATTACAGTTTGCCCTCCTACCATCAATAACTGGACTTGGATCAGCACAGGCCCTCCTTGCAGATTCAGCATCACGAAAAGTTACCTAACCCCACCATACAAATCAACCAAGAAAAGAAAAACCAAGTCATCTCCCTGGTCAATATTAAAAGTAAACTCAAATGTTTTAAAATTCCATTATTCAACATCACAAATTGGCCCTTTTTTATTGCTCCGATTTTTGGGGTTTGTCTTTGTTTCCCGCTGTAGTTTTTTTTTTTTTTTGCTTCTTTGCAGTTCATCGCGCCCCCCCTCCCCCTGCACAAATCTTTCTATTGTTCTGTTTTACTTTGGCTTTTTAATGATATTTCATCCTATCGTTAAAAAATAATGCACATTCAAGTTTTCCTCCATATGTGTAACTCTTTATCTCTCATATCTTAAATGCAAAATCTTTCACTAACTTCTCTTTATTGCGTTTTCCATTAAAACCAACAATCTCTTCATAAATTCTCTTTATTAAATTTCCAATTTAAATCAAAATTGTAAAGATGAGTCAACTTTTTATTAAAAAATCTCACTTCCTTCTATCCTCCTTTCTTTCCTCTTTTTCCAATTCTCTAACTATCAATTTTCTTTTCTATAACCCCCATGTTACCTAAAAAGTCTCCATCTTTCTACACTCATCTCTTTCTTTCCTTTTCTATCTACTACACATCCCTCAATCCTCCTTAGTTTCCTAAAATTGAGTGAATTCTCTATATTTGTTTCTAAAAATCTTAAATCTCTATCAATACCTGGCCATTTCTCTATTCAAAATGTTGAGTCCAATACAGAACATCATCGTGCAGGATACAAATTGCAATGGATTTCTTGGAATTTAGAAGGTGCACTTTCAACTTATGCTTCAAATAAGTTAACCTCGTGAACCTCATTGAATTTGTTATCAGATTCCTTGTAATTGTGTGGTATTCAGGTATCATGTACTCATGGGATTTGCAATCTCTGTTTTCATATGAAAATATCTAATTTTTCTGTTTACGGTTTCTTATAATATTTTTATCCTAAATTATCTTTTAAAAAATTTCCCATCTTTCCTTAGCTCTTCCATCCTACCTTCTCTCTATGATTCTATCCCTTGCTTCTATTTCTCTATTTTATCCTGTGCTTACATGGGTTCATTCACTAGTATTTATACTTAAACAGTAGCCTCAAGCCCCATGTGACAAGCAATTGAGGTGCCACCTCTCTCAACTTCTCTTTATCAATTTTTTTAATAAATCAATGAAAACTCTCCCCATCCCCTCTCTCCATCCCTAAAATCTCTCCCTATATATTTTCTATACTTAAATTGTTTCTTAATTAAGTTTCCTATTGAAACCACCCCCCTATGATCTGTCTTCTCCAAAATGTCTTCCATCAATCCACTTCGTCCTCTTTGCTCTTCCCTATTCTTAAATCCTCTCTATCTTCCTTCTATAACAACCTCCTCCTCTCTCTCTCTCTCTCTCCTCCTTTTTCTTTTCCTTTATTTTTTAAAATCAAAGAAACTCTCCAAAGCTACCTTTCTCTATCACTAAAAATCTCACATTCAATCTATTCTTTATCCCTAAATTCTCACTTCATCAGTTCATTAAGTTTCTTATTAACAATTAAACACAATTAATTGCTAATAGTAAAGGGGTTTTTAAAAGTATATCGAGTAATTATGGAAACTTTTAATAAATCATAGGATAATACAATAATCACTACCATATAAACATGAGTACAATAAAAAAAAATAATGCAATTGATACTTTTATTAGGTAGGCATGCAAGTCAGTAGTTAATGGATTAGGAGATGAAGATAGTTTTGCCAAGAGCATCTAAATCTCTGATGAGCTGCTAACCTATTTTCCTTTTGGGTTTTGATTTTGAAGGGTTGTTTTCTTTTTTACTCTTATACTACTTTATTATTATTATTATTATTATTTTTGGGTAGGGGTATGCCAAAACACTTAAGATCACAGCATGTGTAGCAAGCAAAATAATATATATGACTATCTAGACTTAAATGATATTTAGGACAACAATTTTATTTTATGCTTTATTATTATTTTTATTACAAAATTCAAAATATTGTACTTTTTTATTTTAGATAGTCAAGTAGACAAAATTATTATTTTTTAAACAAATACAACCCTAACTCATTGCCCGTATGAACTCGTCCCCTATACATCCCAATTCCAATTATCAACATCCCCCTTTCAGACATCCAAATGCAGTTACAAATCCTTTATACCCATTGTCAAATTTTTATTTAACGGAGAAAAATCTGCAGAAGTCCTAACCACCTACTACGAAAATGTGGATTTTCCATTTACAGCACTGGGATATCTAAGTTTCTTTCTTCTGAAAGATAAAAGACACAAACGACGCAACAGAATGAATACTCACAAAACCGTATCCTTTTGACCTCCCTGTATTCTTATCAGTGATCACGACTGCCTCGAGAATCTCTCCGAACTGCTCGAAGTATCGACGCATCGTCTCGCTCTGGGTCTCCCAGGCCAATCCGCCGACAAAGACTTTAGTATACGTTGTATCCCCAAAAGGGGAATTCAAGAATTGAAACCCGGAATTCGAACTCGATCCGGATCCTGAACCAGAACCCGGAATAGACATATAAGCCATGGAATCCAACAAACTACAACCTTATTCAGAAAACCCAGAAAGCAGATTCTGCTAAAGCTCGATCGAATTCGTAGAAATCAAGAAACAATATGATCGACCCAGTTAAAACTGAGTCTCTTCTTGGAAGGAGAAACCCAAGAAAACCCTGTATCTCTTTGAAATAGGGTGACAAACCATTAAATTCCACCAAACAGCAGCTTAATACAGTAAACCCAGGAAGCAGATTCTGCAAAAACTCGATCGAATATGAAAATATCATGTGACACTATGGTTGACCAAGTGAGCCCTTAGGCTCAAAAACCCCATAAAAGCCCTAGATTAGAGGAGGTCTGTGGAAGTATCAGCTCAAAAGGAAGATGGTCCAGGTGGAATTTGTGGAATCTGATATGAGTTTTGTGAAAAGCTGGTCAAGGAGAGCTGTATAAGAATCTGGGGGAGATTAGCAAAGAAGGGGGGGTTTCTTTTTTCCTTGAAGAAGAGAGGTGGTAGACAGTCATGATATTCACACGAGAGCAGAAAGGGGAGGGGGGGAAGGGGGGGGGGGGGTGTGGTGGGATGAAAAACTAAGA
>JAOXJP010000015.1:351188-361604 GCA_025762735.1 Platanus orientalis | reverse complement strand
TTTGGGTTTTTGGTTAAGGGTTGTAATGAATTGCTAAAATAATGAAATTTGTTTGTATTTGATTAGTTAATTGTTGAAATAATTGAACTAGTGGATTTTTTTGTGTGCAACTAACATTTCCCTAGTCGTTTCCCTATTCGATTCCCACGCTTCCCCTAAACGTTTCTCACGCTTCTTAAATTGTATTTTCACACTTCCCAAAATGCTTCCCCGCACTTCCCCAAAGTTAGGGAAGTTGAATCGAATTAGCTTCCCCAACGAGCTTCCCAGGAAGCGAGCTTCGCACCCTAGGTCAAGCTTCCCTGCAACTATGGTCTGCACTTGCCTACTATCATATATGTTCAATGAATTATTATACTTTTTTAGAGATAAAAGTGCAATTTATTCAAAAGAAAGAAGCAAAAAACAAGAAGGGAATTCACCAGGCTGGTGAACAAAACACACACCAAAAAAAAAAAAAAAATGAAGCAATTAAAAAGCAACTAGTTACACTCCATAAAGCATGACAACTACTCTAGGGGGCGGCGTATGGTTCAGATTTTGGAAGCTAATTATTGATTTTGATTCTGGATTCTCATAATCAGATTCTGGAAACAGATTTCTCATAATCCCATTTGGATAAACCTGTTTCTGGAAGCTGATTTTACACTACAAAATCAAAGTTGTTTGGTTGAACAATGTTCAGAAATAAAACTTCAACAGAAATTGTGCATAAATTACCTAAATTGCCTATACATGAGATATTAGATTACCAAAATCATAGTAAAGGCATAAAAACCCAACCACACATATATGTTCACATCTAAAAAAATCAACATTCCCTAAGCAATTAGAAAATATATAATGATTATAAAAATACATTATGGTTGTTCATCTCCTAACTCATGTTCCATAGCAATTTTAATTGCATCTCTAAACGCGCCAATTGCTTGTTGCAACTGTGATGACACATCCTCAATTGGTTGGTTAGGATTATGCCAATGTTTACCCTTTCCTAATTGCCACTATTTCACCGTAACCAAGCTGCTCTCTCAGAGCATACCAAGTACTATTACTGATGCGGTCTTAATAACTGTTTTCCTTTTTTATCCATCTTATTGTATATGGTAAAGACATTTGATTTATATTTGTCCGGTCCCTTTTTTTCTCAAGAATACCACTTGATTTTCTAACCGGTGAAAATTTCTGGGAGGCAGCAGAGAACTATATTCAGCCTTTCTTAAACAAGGTAACGTTCATAATAATTTACTTATATGGATTATCTTATTGTTCCCTGTGTTTATTCTGTTTTTGAAAATTTACTCTGGTTCCAAACTTACATAGGTTTGTTGTGGTTATGCATATAAGGAGTCCCTGGTTACATAGGTTTATCTCATATTCTCAGATAAAAAATAGCAGTAAAATTTTTTGCTTTCTCCTTTTTGCAAGTATAATTTCAATAATTCTTCGTTACTATTGTGTTGCAACTCTTGTCTAGTTGTTTCAATGATAAGCTAGCCTAGTCTATGACCTTGTCTCAGCCCAATCAACTAGCCCATAAAACCCATCCTATAAGGCCAGCATGTGTTGACACATGTGCCTCCACTTAGAGCATGTAGCCCCAATTATTGTAAGCGGTGAACTCAGATATTGCTAATATAGGCTGACTGGATTCAAGTTTTACTATATTTATTTCTAGCTAATTTAGCAATAGAAATTAGGAAGTTTTAATTGGGTAGAAATTTCTTTCTCTCTGTTTTTTGATAATAGGTAGAAGTTTCTTTCCCTAATAGTATTGGTCAGCAAGTTAAGTGTCCTAAGGTCAGTCATTATTAGTAACTAAAAGTCCTATGAACCTAACATTTGGCAGGCACTTATACCAGCCCTTAACAATCTCTTTTTTTGATGAATGACCAGCCCTTAACAATCTCCCAGGATCCATTACACCATTCCCCCTGTCCAGCCCAACTAAATTCCTTGATTCTGATACTGAGACAGTAGAACTTCTAAGAGAGGACTATAGGAGCTCAGGGTGTAGTATACCTTCAATATCTACAGATAAAGAATCCTCATTATTATGAGATTGAGCTCCATTACAGCCCCCATGAACCTCAAGTTGTCAGACAGCCCATTAATCTACTGAGCATAAGCAGCGGTAGCAGAAGCAAGATCCACATCTAGAATTCTTTTTAACAAATACCTGATCTCTTTTTCTTTTCTTTTTTTCTGATTCTGCAATTTCAGACATAAGCAACTCCGAATGGCTAACATCAGCTTTCTCAGATTTTGAAAACCTGGCTTCCATGTTATTTAAATCCACAGCATCTCTGCTTCCATTAAAAATGATGCTCTAGAGCTACTAACATTTAGAAGTACACCATCTAGAAGCAAATACCAGTGCGAAAACTGAGGGGGCTGTCAATGCCTCCAGCCAGAAAACCCAAGTTGATAGATCCTTTAGTAGGGGTTCCAGGTTGTCCATATTCCTCTTCCTTTCTGACCAACTAGCCTCCGAAAGGTTGCACAACTAGCCATTAGGATGCTGCACAGCTTCATAGAGTGTGAAGTGCTCCACACTCTATGTTGACACAACTATAATAAACTCCATTACACTTTCTCATCCACCACACATTTAATAAACGAATGTTGGGAAACTCAACCACTTGCTGGAACTTAATTTGATTCTACAAGTCCGTTATCTTCAACTAGTTATGACACCCAATGGCAGACATGGAACCCATGATATAATTTTGTGATCACCTCAGATGTCCACCGAACATGCATGTGTTGTCATTGAGTGCTCAATCTCAGTCAAATTTTGGTAGGTAATTTATAATTCTTTTCATCTTAACGAGATGCTAACCTTAAGCATCACCCAATAGACCTTCTATAGGTTGAGTAGTTCCCAAGGGCTGTAGAGAAGATAAGATCATTTTGTCCTTAAATACATAATGGGATAAATTGTGTACTACTATGGTTGGATTTTAATTCATTATTTTAAGCTGAAGCTTTCTCAAGATTCGTAATGTTGTCCGTGTGAAATTTTTTGACTTGCTTCACCTCAGGGGAAATCTTGTGTGTTAAAGCTTGCATGTCTTTCTCTCAGTGGATCCTATCCACAGGTTCTTCTTGTGGGTTTTTGATTCAGAAAATTCTTGTCATATCATTTATGGCTCTGGGTTCAATTGCTGGCTTCATCAGCCAAGATAACTAACAAGTTGGGAATATCATTATTAAAAGTCAACTGGAAGCAGATCCTTGAATGCATAAGAAGAGAGGGGGGGAAAAAGCAAGCAGAATTCTTTAATAGCTTCACAAGATCAGTAGTAGTATGAATGTTCACTAATCCTTTTGTAATCCTTAATCAAACTAGGATATAACAACTACCAAAAAAATGCAGAGAAATACAAGAAACAGATGCAGAGAAATACAAAAAAAAAAAAAAAAAAATGCAGTGCAAAAGAGGAAGATGGATAGTTATTCCCTTCTGCAACTCCTTACCCCCACCCACACACACACACACAAATAATTCCCCAACTCGTGGAGGCAAAGCAAATCAACATCATTCAGCACCCTAAAAAAGTAGGTTTGGTATTTAGGTCATGCATGAAATAGCCAAAAGAAGAAGAAAAAAAATACAGACAGAGGAAGGAGAGAGAAGGCAGAAACGAAAACAGTAGTGTGGAAGAGAGAGAGAGAAACAAGAAAGATGAGAGAAAGAGAGAGAAGAAGAGAGCAAAACCGTGTGGAGGGAACACAAGAATGATGGAGCAGACTTTTTCGTTCATTCTGTCAAACTCCTGCAAAGTCGAAAGAATCGATTTTGGAGGTGTTTCGTGTGAGTGATAAATAATTGTTATAATCGGTCTCCAGGCCGTTTCCGATTTTGGACGATTTCTGTTTCTGATTTTACCAGAATCTGAACCAAACACTCTATTAAAGACCCAAAATCAATTCTAGCCCAGAATGGTTTCCAAAATCCAAACCAAACGCCCCCTAGAATAAAGACTATCTTGCGGCAAAAACTTATTTTTGATGGTTTTTCTATTCCTCTCTTTCCACAAGCCCCAATAGATTGCCCCAAGAAGATAGCACCAAATAACTTTGGAAGTGCCCCCAAATCACTAATCCACCACCCATAAATTAAATCACGAAACGTGTGCAGGAAAATCCAGGATAAGTTGAGATGAGAGAGAAAGAAATCCCAAACTTTTCGCACCATTAAGTAGTGGATGAAAGAGAAAGAAATCCCAATCAATGAATTTGCATACTTATTGTTTTTTTTTTTTTTTTTGCACCATTTCATCATTTTACGTTTCCCCTTCAAGATATATTACTCATACATGTTCTATCTCTTTTTATTTCCACAGCTGGTGAGCAAGAAGCACGAACATCCATCTTGGGTGAGAATATGGTGTGCCGCTGGCCACTTGATAGAATGAAAATGATATACAATTTCTATATTAAAGAGTTTTGGGGGGTGCGAATGGGTTCAAGCAACACCTTGCACACAAGTATGGTGAAGGGAGGGGGTGCACAATGGTACCCAAAGATGTTATGCAACTGATGTAGACGCACCTATTGGTTGGTGCCAAGTTGAAAAAGGCTGAGGCCAAGAAAAAGGCCCAACTCTATGATTAGTTGAGGAGGAGGGATGATGATGATCACAGCCTGGATACAGAGAGTCCAGCTCCAAGCCAGTAATATCCATCTTATGTTTTCTGATGTTTTACAATGCTTTTTGTCATACCCCTCTAGAGATACTTTAGAACAGTCATGATTATGAGATTACAAATTGATCCCTATCGGTTTCATAATACAAGTTTGATATTAAAAACACTGATTTTGTGTTAGACAGAGAGACAGAGATTCATTCATTTGTTGAGGGTACCAGGAGTAACCACACTTGCAAGGGGCTGAAATCTGTGCATTGCTGCACACAGAGTTTTGTTGAATCCATGTAATTTAGAAAGAAATGTAAAATGCAAGTAAAATAAAAGGCATAGCCTCTTTCTTATCAAAAAACAAAAACAAAAAAACATAGCCATTCAAGTCATATACCCCAACCAGCAAGTCTCGATTCTCTTGAAAATGTGAATCTACAACAACCCAAGGGCACAGATGATGCCTGGCATCGTCATTAAAAAGATCATGTGTGTAAGATTCCTAATTACTATAATACAAACAGTTATTGGGAAAAACCATATTCAAGGGAAAAATGCATGGCAAACATATGTAACCAGCCTAAACCCTAGTGATATAGAAAGCCATTCATTCGAAGCAACAAAACAGCCTTAGTGCAAATTATAGACTTGTAAATCAAATAAATTGAACTAGTTAAACAAGCTCATGGCTTTTCTCATCTGCCAATCATTTCGGCCCCTCGTTTTTTTCTTTCTCTGTTCGGGGATCCCTCATCCCCTTTGCCTGTTTCTTTTCTCTCTTTAGTGATAAAATTTTTCGTTCATCAAAAAAATCATTTCTGCCAAGCTCAATGAAAAAATGAAACCCATCAACCGGGTTTGAAGCAGTGAGAACCACCTCTGACAGTCAAGTTAGCAAAACAAAAAAATAAAAATAACACTAACCTGTACCAGCAGCAGTAACTGCTTGACGGTATTTCTTATCCTGCACATCCCCTGCGGCGAAAACTCCTCTTACACTTGTCTGTGTCGTTCCCGGCTTAGTGACAACATAGCCATCAGAATCAACTTCCAGCTGCCCATCCAAGAACTTTGTTGCCGGCTCATGCCCAATCGCAAAGAATAACCCAGAGACCTTCAAATCGGAAACATCCCCACTCATCACATTCTTCACCTTTAATCCTCCCAAAGTTCCTTTGTCCCCTTCTCCATAGGCTTCATCCACCACCGAATTCCACAGCACCTCAATCTTAGGGTTAGTCAACGCCCGATTCTGCATAATCTTCGAAGCCCTAAACGTATCCCTCCGGTGAATAATATAAACCCTAGACCCGTATTTTGTCAAGAAATTCGCCTCCTCCATCGCGGAATCGCCTCCACCGATCACAGCCAACGGCTTGTTCCTAAAGATCGGAGCCGCACCATCGCAAACCGCACACGCCGAAATCCCCCGATTCCAGAACCCTCCTTGTCCATCGCCCGATCCAGTGAATTTCAACCGCTTCGCGACGGCACCAGTAGCGACAATTACCGAATCAGCCAGAACGGTCTTCGAATCAGTGAAAACCTTGAACGGATTACTCGAGAAATCGACTTTGGTTACAGTTTCGGTGAAGATCTCGGTGCCGAATCGGAGAGACTGGTTTCGGCATCGATCCATGAGCTCGATCCCCATAATTCCCTCCGGGAACCCAGGGAAGTTCTCGACGTCGGTGGTGGTGGTGAGCTGGCCGCCTGGCGCGATGTCGTTGGCCATCCATCCTTCGAAAAGGATCGGTTTGAGCTCGGCCCGAGCCGCGTAGATGGCGGCAGTGTGGGCTGCGGGGCCGCTGCCAATGATGCAAACGCGGGTTTTTAGGGCCTGAAGTTCGTCCATGGCGCCGGAGATTATGGGTGGAGTTGCAGAGATAGAAGCGGCGGCGGCAGAAGTGGTGGTGGCGATTCCAGCAAAGTTCTTGAGCAGCGCTAAGAGTTTTGAGCACGACTGCCTTGAACAAGAGCTAGACATAGCTGTCCACCCCCTAGGGTTCGATCATCTCCGGTCCCAAACAACGCGTGATACGATGCTTGGTTAGGGTATTTTGGTAAATAGGCATGTGATCCTCACTCACCTCTGCGACGCGTTTCTTGGAACGACGGGGTTTCTTTCTTTCCATTTCAAACGTTCCGGCCTTGTGGCACTAAAAATTATGTGAGAACGAATCTTGTGAGAAATATGAAAACAACATCAGGGTATAGACACATCAACGCCAAAAAGTGATAAGTGCCCCCCAAAAAGTGCAAATCACTTTTCGGTACTGATGTGTAAGCCCCTTTGGTGTTATTTTATCCGTTCTCACATAATCCAAACCCGCCTTGTGGACTATCCCAATTTTCCTAGTAAAGAAAGCATTCCAACCTTGTCGGATGACAAGTTAGAAAGAAAGTCCCAACACCAATTTATGGCAGTTTTGATTGTTAATATTTAACTAGTATGTGCTTTTCTTCTCAGAATAGAAACGATTCCGATTATTTTGGTTGGAATCAGAAAATTACACTTATTAAGTCATGTCTGATTCATGAGAGTTCTAGGGTTTTCTTAGGAATTATGTACGATTTTCTTAGAAAAGCCCAAATCTTATTGTTTGTTACGCTCAGAATACCACTTTTAATACTACATTGAAGAATGTGTGATTCCTAACTGTGAAATATTCTTCTTTATAAGTGTAATTTTCTGATTTTGACCAAAACGATCATAATCATCTCTATTATGAGAGGAAAAGCACTGCAAACTACCATAAAATGGTGTTGGGACTTTCTTTCCGACTTGTCATCAGACAGGGTTGGAAAGAAGGAGGAAAATTTATTCATTTTCTTATTCTAATCAAGTTCTAAGGTTGTTTTCCTAGTTAATTTCTTTACTAGGAAAATTGGGATAGTCCCATGAATTAGACAAGGCGTTATAAAGAGAAATATTTCACATTTGGGAATCGCACGTTCTTCAAGGTAGTACTGAAAGTGGTATTATGAGCATAACAGACAACAAGATTTTGGGCTTTCCTAAGAAAATCGTACACAATTCTTAGGAAAACCCCAAAACTCTCATGAATCAGACAGGGCCTCCCACATCAAAACGAGTTGTGGGAAAGGGAAGGGGTAAGTCTAAATGGAGGGAGAAATCATGCAAGTACTTTATTTCCTTAGTTTTGAGACCAGACCGACCATTGAACCGGTAAGTTGGATGATTTAGGTCCATATGGAACCGACCATTGGTTTACATGATCCGAGTGAGTTGATAGCCTTTGAAGATGGCCAAATTCCGATTTTTCCAAATAAACCAACAAGAATACAAATGGGTCCAATAAGCTTAGATCTCTCATGACTAGACATATTTGGAATATTAAGCCATTAATTCAACTAATCTTTAAGAGGCATCGGATCAAAATTTATCAGTTTTCAAAGAAAGGGAAGATGCATACCACATACTAGCTGCTGCAAGACATGAAACAAGGCAATGAAATGAAGATTTTGCATTAAAATTGTACAAAGGGTGTGTATCATTCATTCTGATTTTTCTTTCATACAAAATTTCCTTAGTAGGAATGGCCTCCTTATAAGCCATCCATGTTAACATATTAATATTAGGAATAATTTTTAGTCCCCGTGGTCTAGTCAAAAAATTACCCTAATTTGATTTTAAGTTTTTATGCCTGTAAGTAGAAATTTCCACGTGATATGCCAATTTTACTGAGAATTAACCCTTAGAATCATGATACCATGAAAAATAATAAATAATATATAATAAATAAATAAATAAAACAATCAACGTTTTGATTAAAGGATTTTGTTAAATGTGATCTAAAGAAGAATTGGGAATAACTTTCACCATAGCATCAAATTTTCAACATCTTCTATATTGATTAATAATATTAGCAACCTTCTCAACATGACATTGAATAAGCTTTTCAGCTGAAACTCTAAAATTAGGAGTAGAAGGAATCCAAAGATCATACCAAAAGTTAATTGATCTACCATTGCCTACTCTACATCTAAATCCCCTTTTCAGTAAATCTCTCCCTTTTACAATACTGTGACAGCCCCACAAACTATTTTTATTTCATTTTGCCTCTAGAAACTTATCTCATAGTAAGTAGATAAATATTAGGAGACAAGCCTATTAATCATTTAGATTGAAAAATGATTCTCCAAACTTGTTTTACTAGGAGAGTTACAATGATGACATGCAAATCCCTAGATCATTCCAATTACATAATTAACTTTTCTCTCTAACTCCTTTTGACCCACCAACGTTTTGTTTACATTGCAACAACAGAATTACATATCTTTCTAGAGTTAAGGTAACAAAACACAGGAAATGGAAAGTCAAATCAACATCTGGCATTATCCTTGAATCCCACTACTCAACAATTTAGTGCAAGTGAAAATACAATGAGCTTCAAAGTCAACAAGGTATATGAACTAATAGACTCCTCGTCGAGAACTTTACATAAAGAGTTGATTCACCAAGTGTTTGAGCCTATCATTGCCAACGCCATTCTCAAAATCCACCTTAGCACTTCTAACCAAAATGTGGAGGATTCTATTATATA
Organism: Platanus orientalis; assembly: GCA_025762735.1. Classification (NCBI taxonomy): domain Eukaryota; kingdom Viridiplantae; phylum Streptophyta; class Magnoliopsida; order Proteales; family Platanaceae; genus Platanus; species Platanus orientalis. Next base: position 352,393 of record JAOXJP010000015.1, on the reverse strand, counting down.
GACGCTAGTTCCATCATGAAAATTAAGCACAGAGTCTATGTATAAATTCATTCAAAGTTCAAAACTTTCTAGCTCAAAAGGAATTGATTATGATATGCAATTTATCTTTAAGAGGTCATGGAAGTAAAGAATCTTCCCCCATGCATAATTACTTTTATTTGGCGAGGTCTTCAAGATATGATAGTTATCCACGAGACTCTTCAAACATATTCAAGGAATTGATTCTCAGTGCCTTATATATGGGATGGATCTTGAAACTTTAGATAATCTGTTATTTAAATACAAGTTTGCTCAGATAGTATGGTTTGGTTTAGTGCCCAGGCTTCGATTAAAAGAGCCAAAAAAAAATCCAAAACTGGATCCTTGCATGGGTTAAGCTATATTCGCAAGACTCTCCAAATACATTCAAATAGTTGATTCTCAGTGTCTTATATGCGGAATGGATCTTGAAACTTTAGATAATTTATTCTTTGAATACGAGTTTGCCCATACATTATAGTTTGGTTCAATGCTTAAGCTTCGAGTAAGAGAGCAAGAAAAAAAATCCATAGCTAGATCCTTGAATGGGTTAAGCTATATCTAGATTGATTGGTGATGATAATTGGATTTTCTATTATGTGGCATATCCAAAAAGTGCACAATAAGAACATTGTTGGAAACAAATCTCCTCTTGTGGAATCTATCATTACACAGACCATGATACTAATAAAGGAATATAATGAAGTAGTTTCATATGACACTAGCCACACTTTTATGGAACCAAACCTAGAACACCCTCAGCTTTGTTATTCGATCCCCCCTCCGATGGGATTCCTGAAGATTAATGTGGACAGAGCCACGTGAAATTCTAGTGTGGCAACAACAATTATTTGTGACCACCAAGTCACCTTTAGAGGTGGAATGTCAAATATTCTTCTAAGTTGTACAACTGGAGAAGCAGAAACATGGGGTTTTTTCCTTGGGTTAAGGCAGGCACAAGAACATCATCAATCTTCAATCACTATAGAAGGAGATTTTTAGTAGGTGGTCTTGCTCTCAACAAGGTTATATGACAACCTCCCTATGCAATATCAAAATTATTTACACTCTGTGGGCCTCAATTTTCGCACAACGGGTAAATCCCTTTTGAAAAGAGACTTAACTATCGCAGGAAAATCCCACGTGATTAGGAGTCGCCACCAATCTTTTTAATGATGTGACTGGAC
>JAOXJP010000015.1:326403-345337 GCA_025762735.1 Platanus orientalis | reverse complement strand
CCTGGTTTACTCTTCTCGTCAATCGGAATCACCATAAAGAATATGAGCAGCCCCAAAACCCTGAAATTAATCAAAAAAAAGGGAGAGAAAAATAAAATCAAAAGAGGAAATGAAGATACTGGAAGCAGACGAAGAGAGAAGAGATGACGCGAGTACGGACGGGAATGCTAGCGAAGCTGGAAGGAAGAGGAACGCGGTTAAGACCACCACCACGTTAAAATGAATGCCCCCCAGCCAAATGGCGAGAGCGACTATAGTGTGAAGCGTCGAAGATTCCTTTCCCTGAAGTATAGTCGGCTCGTCGAGGTCCTTGACGGAGCTTTCAACGTTTCCGTTAATCTTCTCCATAAAAGCAGAGAGAGAAAGAGAAAGAAAGGGGTTGGATCTCGGGAGAACAGAGACAGTTCTGGTCTTCAACGCAACACCTTTTTCGCGAAGGGCCTCAATAAAAGGTGGCGGAATCTGACGGTATATTTGTTACCTGGCGAATTCTGAGAGAAATGAAGAGGTAGCTCTCGTAAGCCTTAGGACCGATCGATAGAGGAGTGTAGAAGAAGATAAAAGCTTAGAGAGCCATCGAGAAGATCGATTGGACGGCTAAGATTACGTGCAGTTGGGCATTTATAGGTGCCGCTATGGGTCATTTTGGTCTAAAAGAGGGGGTGTGGTGGTTGTATCGTACAGCAACCAAAGTTATGGTTTTCTATGACCAAAAAGTGTTTGTGGCCTTCTGTAAACATGCCACAAACTGACATATGATGTGTTTTTGAATTTGGTGCCTTTTTAGGTACCAACCTTTTTTTTTTTTTTTTTTTAACTGAACACCTTTTTAATCTTTTAACCCCAAACACACCACATGTCAATCGGTAACATGCTCACAAAGCAACACAGACACCTTTTGGTCACATAACATTTGTTTTGTGTGGGCTTTAAATAAAAGGAGTGGAATAAAATAAAATAAATGCAATAATTAATTAAGGTTACTCAACGACTACACAACCAAGTTCCCAACAAAAAGAAAAGAAAAAAAAAACGATTACCCAACCACACATCACCTATAACAAAGTTAAGTCGCATGGAATGGGATCACACATTCAAGCCAACCCACAACTCTCTTGTAGACTTGACGATATCATCAATGTTATCACATGGGATTTTTTATTCTTTTTATTTTTATAAATTTCTTTGCCCCAAGCTCGGCCCGGCCTTTTTATAACGTTTTTTTTTATTTTTAACCCAGCTTGGTAGGCCCATACTTAAGGCTGGGCTGGGTTAGGCTTGTATGCATATGCCAATGTTTGGCCCGGCCTGATCAGCTGCCCCCTCTGTATTTGATTCTTGAGAATACCTTTTCATATGCTTTACATGCCCAAAGACTCGATTATCTCTTTTGTCTGCCGAGAAAAATATATAAAAATTCAAACAAAGGAAAATTTCCAAGTACTAAATTGTCAATATAATATATTTTTATGAAGGTAAATGGAAGGAGGGGAAAGAAAAGCTAAGACGATTGTTGGCCGCAAATTTTGCACGTGAGAACATAATAATAATAATGTAGTAAAAGATAATCGTAGATAAAGATGTAAATGATGAAATTGTATTGTAAGAGAACAAGTGATAGTATAACAACAATTTGTTTATGAAAAATGATTATTAACATAAGTAATGCATATACAACTTAAGTACAATTAGATTAAACCACTACGAGACAATTTTGAAAAGAAATGAATGAATCAATTCAAGGAACTCCAGGGGAGAGAATATTTATAGGAGGGCAAATGGGCTTGCAAAGAAAGACTGGAGAGCATACTATATAGTCATTGAGGATGTAGATTTGGAGGGGGGGTGGGGATGAAGGTAAGAAGAATTACATTCCCAGAATTTGGGATGGCATATGATCTTGCAATTTCAAATATGTACTTGAGAAATAAAGAAAGAAAAACATTTAGAGAATATTAATCTGAATCAAATAAGAGCCAAATAAATAAATCTCACTGGGAAGGTAGAGTGGTCAACATATAAAGATTGCGTGGTTACTGTCTTACATTCTTTCACTTCTATACGCCGCCACATCATGGTACACTCAACACTTACATTCTTCTATACACCATACTTTAGCACAATCAACATGGCCAGACAAAACTCCAAAGGGGTGGTACGGTATTGCTACCCGTCGATTAATTTCAACTACATTAGGTTCCCATGTCTACCAAATGAAAGAACTTTTTCTGGAGAATGAACACTTCTTTTGGAGAAGCCAAAATATTCCCACCACTCCCAAGTACATCATTGCAAGCCAAACTAGGAATAACTTATGTCGCAACAGAGGAAACTTTCAGCATTCATCTAATTAACCCCTAATTGAATGACAGCATCTGATGTATGGGTTTCTTTTTCTCTTCAAAAGATCATAACTTTACACCTGTTCCAGGTACCAACCACCTGACTGCCTGCCTGCCTGCCTGGTAATCTAGGTTCATCCAACAATGATAATGCAGGAAATGAATAAACCAGAGAAAGCCTATCTAGTACATCATAAAAGCTGCACTAAAGTTAACAAGTGAATAACACTGCTACTATCTAGACCAATTGGAGTACAACTAAAGCACAATTGGAATTTACCCACCTTAAAAATTTATGATACAAGAGAAAGACTGAATCCCAAGACTTTTCACCCAGATTCACTCTTTCAAACTAAGCCTCACATTCTGAACTTTCACCGACAGCTTTAACTTCTGTTCCTCCATATCTTTCAAGACCGCAAGCAGATTTGCTCGATAAACTTCACATCGTTGATTTGCATTGTCCAACTCAGTGGTCAATTCCTGAATTTTCTTGTCCTTCTCATCCTATAAAGAGGGGTGGGGGGAATATTATGCATCGGTCACAATCAGTTCACATTTTCAACATTGTCATAATCATGCAAATACCATAATTGTCAAGGAAACTTAAGCATCCATGAAGAATAAAAGCTAACAAGCAAGAAATATTAAAACTTTTAAACACATGCACATATAAGATATTCAATACCAGTTGCAGAAATTTGAAAAAAATAATGATAATAAAACATGATTGTTAATTAATTCCCAAAAGAGCATGATTGGTGAAATCACATCAACAACCCAACAGCGCTTCTTCAACAGATCTGCTTCAGATTCTGATTCTCACGTTATGTTCTATAGTATATTCCTCTCCCCAGATGTGTTGCTTTCAGGTAGAAAGCCCCAAAATGAAAGCTGTAGCCGTGAATGGGTGACCCAATGAAGACAATCTTGCAGATCAACAAGCATCATGGAAAGTTCAGGCCTTCCCATCATGGCCACAGAGTGGGACCAAGCCTTGGCCTACATTATGCTGCCAACTAGATAGTTTCCACCATGTGTTTGTTAGATGACCTCTAGGAAAATGTTGAAATCTATTGAGCATTCACATATCTTCCCAAAATCTAGATAAGAGAACTTCGACCTGAACCACCCTGTCCCCAATAAAAAAATTGGGGAAAAAAAAAGCAACCCCACTCCCACCAAAATAACCCTTTCTTAGAGGGGAAAAGTATAAACATTTTTCCACTGATCATCCTAAGCCAGAAACATTCACTTGCATCAACTTTTTGAATGGCACTTTCCACGACCAATGGAATTCAATGGCTGCTTTCAAGGAATTTAATATATTCTTCCTCCCTACCATTCAAGAGTCCCAATGAAAATGCAGCAGATGAATTAATTAAGCAACACAAAAATACCTACCTTTCAGATTCAGAGTGTTAAGCTCTTCTACATTGAAGCCATTTGAACTTTCAGCTCTAAGAAGAACTGAACTAGTCATCCTGGCAGCCCCTGAATAAAACCTCATCCCAACTTCAAAACCCTCTCTATCCCAGGACATATAATTCCCAATTAATCAACCCTAGTGATGCAGGACAATAGGGGACAAGAAGAACAAGAAAGAAAACAACAAGAAAAAGATGAAGAAGAAGAATATAGAAAAGTACATGTGAATAATCCCTACACATGATCCAAAGTAACCCCTACATGGATTTCAGGCTAGGAACAAAACTTGAAAGAGAGAAAAAAACATAACTCGTGGGAGCCAAAACCAGCAAAATTTTTTTAATAATTCATCATAGCATAATCAAAACAATAAGGGGGCCTCATTTTATAGCCAAAGAGCAGGCCTTTGGTTTCCTTACAATTCACTTTCTAAAAACATAAAAAGAAGCTCTTTAAAACATAAGAAAGAAACTTGCTAAATCATAAAAAAGAAACACTTCTAAAAACACTTTATAATTTTAGAAACTAAGACTTCTAAGACTCATTTTTGTCGTTTGTTGATATCCCCTTAATCTTTTGTTCATAACTTCTCCAAATCACATCGGATTCTCAAATTCTTGGTGTCTTTGGAAAGGTAACTAAATAACCTTTCAAATGGCAAAAAAATCAAGCCAACAAAAAAAAAAAAAGTTTTGATCTTAGAAAAGTTGGGCTAAAAGTGACGGATTTACAGCTTAAAACTCTTAATGACAATAATTCAACTCAAATAAAAACTTTAATTAGCAACTTTGAATTCAAATAATGTATCAATGATCTTCCTCCATGTATCTTCTCGTGTGGACCCTGTCAAGAGGTATGTGGGCCCCACATGGTCTTCCATGTCCGCATCACCTAGTTCACTGCCACTCCTCCACCTCCCTACTTAATTCGAAGGTAAATCTTCTAAAGGATAACTCCACCCACTTAAAATTCTACAACAAAAATTGTCAAGCCATAGGCCAACATCAATTATCTCATATGTTCCTTCCCCTCAAGCTATGTAAAGCAAATCTTTGGCCTTCCATGGTCATGCACAGGGAAAATGACAATGTCAAGGACAGCTTTAGCACAGCTTCTGTAGCGGAACTCAATAGTTGTATTGCAACAAGAGGGTTGTGACGCAGGCATATTAAAGAGGATGAAGTATGTACCACCCCTAAAGAGGATCAAATTCAAATTATAGGTGTATATGGATTAATTATAGTCCTTTAAGTGGATGGGATATCATAGTAATAAAGCCTTTTGTGCCAAGGGTAGATTACTTATTTTATGCAAGGGTTTTGTGTAATAAGAATAAAATCCAGGGCAATTCGGAGAATTTTGTGTGCTATCTACAACTCACTATTTTGTCATTTAGTGAGGCTCCAAAGCCAACAAAAGGGGGGCCCCACACAAGCTGGTTGACAGACACTTTGTTTCCTAATCTTTAGTAGTTTAAATTTTTTGGAAACTCATGTTTTAGAAGTCATTAGTTTTAGGAAAGTCTTGAGTTCTAAATTTACGTATTTAGAAGTTGCTAAATTATGAGTCACAATTTTCTTTACATTGTAAGCCTATTTAAAGGCACCCCTAGACATGAATTAATAAGTGAACAATGAATTAATTTTGAAATTGAGCTTGGTTGTTTGAGTGTTGTATCCCACTATTCCCTCCCCTATTCTTTAAGTTGTAGCTGTGATGATGCATGACAACCAAGTAAAAGGCTGTCTAGGAACAAATGTAAAACCCAACAATTCTTAATCCAATAGAGGGTTGACTAGGAATTGATTAATAATTAGGGATACTTCAAAACACCAAATATGATTCACAGAAAGCTATAGAAAACAATAGGAAGTAAATAAGGGAGGTTCAAATATAATAAATTCAAGAATTCTAAAATTTCTGGGCAGATCCACAAAATTATCAAAATACCCCTATTAACGCCTCCGAATTTTATGAAAATTTACTGGTGGATTTTGACATATATGGGTGATCTCCATAGCAAATTTGAGGTCATTCTGATGAGTATAAGCATATGAAATTGAAGTTTTACCAGGTCAACAAAGTTCTTAAATAGAGAAAACAGCAACGATGGGTTTCGTAAAGAACTTTCAATAAAGAAAGAAGAAAATGGAAAAATAAGATGATGATGAAGAAAAAGAAGAAAAAGAAAAGAAAAGAAAGAGAAGAAAAATGAAAAGAGAAAAATAAAAATACCTTGTGAGTAATCATTTACCCACGATCCAAGGTAATCCCTACCTGGATTCCAAGCCAAGGCATAAAACTTGAATGAGAAACGGAAGTTCTACTCGTGGAGAGCAAGAAACAACCAAATTTTTATTCATAATTCCATCATAGCATAATCAAAACAATAGGGGGGGGCTCATTTTATAGCCAAAAAGCAACCGTTTAATTTCTTTACAATTCATCTTCTAAAAACATTAAAAAAAAAAAAAAAAAATTCTCTAAAACATAAGAAAGAAACTTGCTAAATCATTAAAAAAAAAAAAAACACTTCTAAAAATAATTTTCTAATTTTAGAAACTAAGAATTCTAATACTCATTTTGGTCACTTGCTGATATCCCCTTAGTATTTTGGCCATAACTTCTCCAAATAACATTGAATTCTCAAAATCTGGGTCTCATTGAAATGTAACTGAATAACCTTTCAAATGATACCAAAATCAAGCCAAAAAAAGATTACAACTTAAAACTCTTAATGACAATAGGACTACTAACATAATCCAACTAAAATAAAGACTCTAATTAGTAATTTTGACTTCAAATAATGAGGCAATGATGTTCCTCCATGTGTCTTCTCGTGTGGACCCCACCAAGAGGCATGTGGACCCCATGTGATCTACCATGTCTGCATCACATGGGCTCCCCTATCTATCCCCCTTCTTCTTCTCTTCTCTTTAATTTTTATTTTTTTGGTAACTTTCTTATCTTCTCTTTGGTGCAGCTGTTGGTTCCCCTAGGGTTTACCCTAACTCACCCCCTTCTTCCATCTCCCATTCTCTTCAAATATATTCTTTTCTTCTCTATATCTCCTAGCTGCCATATCTCCCTCATAACTTCATCATTCTCTCTTGTCTTGCTGTTGGAAATCAGACTTCAATAAACACAATACAACACATATCAGTTGGAGCTTCAAGGACCTATTCTAGGCAAAATCGCACCAGACTATCCTGAAAAGTTGAAAGCTGTTTAAACAGGTTTTGTTCTTCTAATCTATCTACTTTTCATTTTGAATAATCCTCCTAAAGTTCTCTATCGAAATTTATGCTCTTTTCTATACAACTGATTGTTGTTTTTAAAACCTGAGTTTTTTGGGTACACTATCAGCGAAAATACCCTCTATTTCCCTTCTTTCCTTCATTTTCCTTTTTAGGTTTTTCCCCTTTTGATCATGTTCTGCCCAGAATTCCAAAAACCCTAAAACACGGTTCTTCCTCCTAATTTCTCCCTTCTTTCTATTATAATTATCTTCTAAACATTCAATTATTCCTTATTTGTCAATTTCTCTTGCTCCTTGAAGTTGGTGATTACTTGGGTTTGTTTCTATTGAATTTTTGGTTTATTCTAATCTGTCTAAGCTTCGCATCTTTAAATTGGGTCTACAATAGCCCGATACAAAAGCTTAGGTTGCCCCACATCAGTTAGGCTCCTAAACTTGTCATATCCTGCATCAGCTGGAGCTTAGTTCATGATAACATTTTAATTTCTCATCATTAGGTTATATTTTGCTCAATGACACAATAAATTTTCCTTTCAATAATGTTAACTTTGGAGGCATACACTCACTTTCTTGTTGAAGCCTTGTCAACTTCTAAACCAGACTACATTTCTTCATTGAAAGGAAAGAAGTTACACATACCACCTATATCAACTCTAGAGTCCTGCTTTTCTTCCTTCACACCAACATAAAATGGCACAGGCAGAATAACCTCATTTCCTAAACATTAACAGGGATGCACAACCAAGCTTTAGAACCAACTGCTTAGAAGAATGATTCTAAGACATGACGAGTCCACTTGAAGGTCAGCTTGACTGACAAACTTGATCTGGCAACAAAGATCACAAACTACAAACTGAGAGCAGAAAATCAACTAAAGGTCCATGTTTCCAGTACAAGAAAGAACTTGAAAAAATACATTAATTCAAGAACAAGGTTGCATAATGAAAATATTACATATTCTAGTGAAGTTGAATGTATCAAAATCAAGTACCATACCTGAAAAACAACACATAGAATGAGTGCAGCTGAGATGGATGAGTGGCAAGACAAGAAAGAATAGACTCATAAATGAAACCACTTGCAGGAGCTTAGGTGTAGTACCAATAGGTGATAAGATGATGGAAATTCAACTGAAATGGTTCGTTCATGAGTGATGAAAGACCAATGACAATCGGTGAGGAGTGAGATGGTGCAAGTTGAACGCGTTATCAGGACAAGAGGAAAGCTAAAATTGACTTGGGTTGTAGTGAGAAAAGACATGGGTGCTTGTGATTAGTGATAGATATGGCCCTAGATAGAGTGGAATGGAAAAAACAGAATTCATGTAACCAACACCAAGTAGTTGGAATTAAGGCTTTGTTGTTATTGTTGCATCCCAAGAAACCAAATAATATTATCAACCATAGCAATGCCAAAAAGCTGACAATAATATACTAGAGAAAGAACCACATCAATGGGAGAAAATGTGTGTCTTACTTGATAACTTCTTCAACAAGAATGCGGAACGATGACAAATAAAAAAAAAGATAAAACCAACATAACTCCAAAAAAGAACCATTAAGATCTTTTACATTACAGAAACACAACAGCACAATAAATACTAATATACCCAAAGACAGTAGAATATCTATTTATCTACCAAGCAATAAGCAATAAATAATCGACAATACATATCATACTTCCAAAATTCTCTATAGGAAAAAAGAATTCCAAAAACAAGATACATTATGTCTAAAGTTACCAAAGGAGAAAAGAAGATATCACAGTTAAATAGGTTAGGAGTTTCATAAATGTACACAATTCAAAAATTCTGATTAGGAATGAAACACTATTTCTCTTAAATGTAAAAGAGAGGAAATTAAAGAAAAGGCCCTGAACACTACATTAGTACATTAAATGAAAGAGAAAATAAAGAGACAGTGTATGCAATAAAATGATTGAACATTCATACTCGATGAGGCCACAAAAAGTAAATTCCATTACAGGGAAGAAAAGATAAACTGACCGCAGAGCAAGGTTGAAGTGAGCCAATTCTGTTTTCCTCTTTGACCTTTTTTTCCATATTATTTCCATTGACTAATGCAACTCCAGAACCATGCTTTTTCACAGCAGCGACCTTCTTTACAGCCTCTTGTAGAGCATTCATTGCCACATTATAAATATGTATAGATTTTGCTCCTTCCTCTACATATTTGATGGCTTCCTGGCGGAGATTGTTATACCTTACAGTTGAAGACTCTCGAGAATTACTTGGCAAGTCAAGAGCACACTCATCCAAAACAACCCCACTCTTGGCATTTCTCGTCCACCGTTTCAAGATATAATGAGATGGGAGTGTAAGAACATTTGTTACTTTGAAGACTGCTAATATATGCCTACAAATTATACCTGAAAACTCAAACATTTGGCAGGTACAAGTAGCTCTCTTCTCAAAAACATTGAACCTAACAATGTGTGCCCTGTGGTCTTCCCCAAATTTTGCCACCCGATATGTGGCCATTGTACCAGTGTCCTCAATTTTAGTAGCAGGATTAGCAAGAGTTTCAACTAACTCCTCTTGAAATTTCATGAATATTTTCCTTGTGTAAAGGTTTGCTGCCTGTTTCTCCATAGGAGATGGTGTCTTCAGAACTGGTGCAGTGTTAATTGTATCGTAATCTGCCTTTACTTCCTTTTCGTGACGACTTGCTACAGCTTTCTCATACTGCTTAACCAATACCTGTATTGTGGTTGATGCGTTCACATACCCATCAAAGAATGAATTGATATTATCACTCCCTTGGCTTGCAGATATCTCTCCAAAGAATACGTCCCGCAGGTAAACTGGGACCCATTGTTGGCGAGTGTCATACATGGACTGAAGCCATTCATTATCCACAAGATTGTATCTATGGAGAAGCGACTCCCAAGATGACTCAAACTCATCATTCGTCTCGGTCATGTTGATGCACTTCCGGAAGTCTGCCTCAAAAGTAGGGTGTGACTGATATACAGCAGACAACTTCTCCTGGGCTTCTCTAAATATGTTCCATTTACAAAAGCGATGACGAGTTTCAGGGAAAACCTGTGCAACGGCTGCCTGTATGACCCTATCCTGGTCAGTTGTGATCGAAACTGGCCGACGACCAGACATCGCCGCAAGCCAAGTTTCAAATAACCAAACAAACGAGGATTCAGACTCGTTGAGAAGTAACGCACAGCCAAACAACACGGGCTGTCCATGATGATTCAACCCAGTGAAGGGGGCAAAAGGGACCCGGTACCTGTTTGTTCTATATGTTGTGTCAAATGTAACCGTGTCTCCAAAGTAATTGTAATTCATCCTAGAACCCGAATCAGCCCAAAAAATATTCCCTGTCGAGTGTTCACCATCACCTTGGATTGCATAAAAGAAAGCGGGATTCTCTGCCTGCATTCGCTTCAGATAATCCAATACATGCTGACCTCCACTACCGAGAGTCCTCTGCCTGCTGCTACTCATGTAGTTCCGGCAATCAACCGTCGTGAACCCAACATTGTTAATCCCACCGGATTCCTTAATTAGTACCGACATTACCCCACTCGGGCCTATCCCTGCAGCTTGAAGGGTATCGATCAGGCTTCGAGCGGGGCCTGATACGTGCCTATGCGACCGGAGGCTATGCACTTTATCCGGCGGCACGAGCTCATGATTGTGTTCTCTCAAGAATTTTGACACAACCCACTTGCCGGAATCTTGTCTTTTCACCATGATCATTGCCTTGCAACCAACCCGCGTGACCGCGCGCTGGCGCTTGGACCTGCTTTCGCCGCCGCTCCCATCGCGGTCCCGCCCGTGGCGGAACCCTTCCCGGGAGCACACGATTTGGCGGCAAATGATCGCACCATCACGGCGGGAGCGGTGGTAGACGCTGACCCGGGTGCTGAAACCGACACGGCGGGCGTAGGAATTGTAGAAAATCCGTGCCGCCTCCTCGGATTCGAATTCCATGCCCTCGTAGGGTTCGAGATTGGGGTCCGCATCGGAAGCGACGAGTTCCCTTCCGGCGGAGCCTTCGACCAGCTCGTCTTCGTAGTCTTCATCCTCGTCGGGGTGTTCAACGTCGACGGCGGTGTCGTCGTCTTCGCCGGAGCCCATGTCGAATTCCATCACCTCGTTGTCCATGTTCAAAGGTTCAAACTCCATGACTGATTGATGGGTTTACAGTCGTTGATTTCTCCTTCTCTCACCTTTTTACTACATTATTGTTCGTAGATAAACTGAAACTAAGCATTACGAGAGATTCTTATTAGAAGAGAGAGACAGAGAAAGCGGATATTTACTGACCAGAGATCGGGACCATGCGAATGCCTCCGACGAGCTATCGCACCAGATCTCGTCTTAGCGACATACACAGAAACGAAACCCCGCGCGAAGAGAGCGGATAGAAGGATTTTCTAGGGTTTTTTTTTTTTTTTTTGGTTACCGAATGGAAATTAGCGAGGGAAGAGCTTATTGAGAGAGAGGGAAATTTGAGGGTTTCTCATTTGGGCGGTTAGAGAGAGACTGAGTTAGAGAGCTGAAAGGATTTTTTAAACAATTGGGTGATTTTAGATTTTACCCAAAAAAAAAAAAAAGGGTGATTTTGATTTTTGGAGTGGTGACATAGTACTTCTCGAAAAATACCATTACAATAATTTTTGTGGTACCAGGTCCAAAACCAGATCTTATTGCTACTGCGGCAGTAGGGGCTCGAAAGGGATGCGATGTTCTCCGGTCTAACTGGGGACATATCACGCCGGTATGAATCCATCCAGTATGGAACACAACGCTGACTAATGGTGCTTCGGTAAATACACGGTGAAATTATATTCTATACATTTACTATAACACCCTCCTTCTATCCATGTTTTAACGAGACACCTTTTTTCCAACTTCATGACACGACCGAGAAGGGTAACTTGATAAATATGCTTGGGTGCTTATCAATGTATATTTACTTAAAACACCTTTTTAACTAATTACCCCTGCTAGTCAAGCTGGCATCATTCAAACTCAGGCAAACCTGGCCTGGACGAACTCGCAAGATTTCTTGCAACTTCCGGTTGCGTACACGTACCTCAAAATTTCCCCGATTAGATTCAGGTTAGTTTCTGCTGGGCATTCCAATTTTCGAAATAGTGTCCATTTAACAAAATGCCCACAAAATTTTCCCTAATGTGGTTAAGGTCAGCTGTTCTCAAAATCGTTTAAATCAGGGTCGGGTGCCTTGAAGGAGTTTGGGAGGGTCCTAATATTTAGACGTTAGGATCGGTGGAGGGAGGGACATGACTTTTGTTACAATGCTTTGATGATAAGCACAACCAACCTTAATTACCATTAAACTCACGTCAACTCAACAAAACCTTATTCCAACTGCTTAAGATTCAGTCATTTTCACCAATAATACTTGGATTTAATAAGGGAGACAAATCTTGACCCAACATCAAACCTATAGCGTACGATGTCAAGCATGAGAAGACTCTTTCATAAACTCAACAAACTCTCATTGCATTTACTAGGTTTCAGTGAATGAATCTTGTTCCGCCATTTAATCTTATATTTTGTCAAACTTATAAGTCACTAGATCAAGCTAGTTACCCCCATTTATCATCAGATAGAGGTAGCAAACTCTTAAGTTCTCATGACTATTCATTCATCTCAAACTCTCATTCAATGAACTGGTGTTCGTCTTGATTGTCCAACATGTGTTCTAGTCTAATAGCCTTTTAAAAAAAATTGTTCCATCCCCACCAAAACATTTCACCTAATTCTTTTATAATACCATTGTTGAAATTTATAATATATGTTATGGCCTACCTCCCCCATCTTGTACGATTCTTGGTTGTGTTCTTTTTGGATGGCTGGCAAGCGAGGGTCTAAGTGGCCAGATCAAAAAATAATAATAATAATGGTGCTATTAAGTTCGACCCGGGTTCATGTCATTAGGGTTGTGTACGGTTAGTTCAATTTATCTAATCTGGATCGCTTCAGCTTAACACCTATTGTAAGTTGGAAAGTACAAGATTTAAATATCCCAAACCAAATAGCAATCCCTTTATTGAGCCACTTTAGGCTCCAATCGCTTGACACCACGCTGCCTTAGGTTTGGGAATGCTCTCTTAACTAATGCTAACCACCGCCCCCTGTCAGGGGTGGGCACATCAGCCACCGAAAAGTGATTTACACTTTTTTGGAGGGAGTGCATATCACTTTTCAGCACTGATGTGCCAGCCCCATGACGGGGTGATGGTTAGCATTAGTTAAGGGGAATGTTCCCAATCCTTTTTGTTTCCCCTATGGTGAGATGCAGCAACCCTATGGCTACTCGTAGGTCACATTTCTTTACAATTCTCGTCAGCTAAAACCATTCACCTTAATTGTTATTTGAACAAAAAGATCACAATAAACATAAATTATGTCTTGATCCGAGTGGGAATAGCATTTATCTTCTGCATGTTCATGGAGTTTTGAAAAATCCAAACATCTTAAAGATAACTATAAAAGTAGGAATTTACCAAACAAACTGCACTCTTTCGTGTATGTCAGGAGCCCATTGACGAGAAGGGGCTGGAAAACATTCAAGAGAAGACTCTCTAGGCGCCGTTATTCTTCAAGGCTTCAAGTAGATAAGAGGCAGTTCAGATCCTCTCCTATGAATAAATAATCTTGTGGCTCAAGGAGACGAATACCCCCAAAAAGTAATGGGCATGTGTTGCCCACAAGATTATTTGTTTACAAGAGGCAATCCTTTTGGTATAGGAGAAGGTGGGCCAGTGTGAGGCACAGAAGGCTGGCTGCCCAACACCCTCCCTGTATAGATTCGCGCCAGCCCGTAATTCGTCTCTCTTTTTTGTTGAATAGATATGTCTGGTGGTTGGGTGTCGGTAGCTATTGAGTTAATAATCAAACCAAATTCTGTCCGAAAGGTATTCGAGAGGAGTGACAACGGTGACGTCTCATGATCATGGAGGCTCTCAAGTGGGACCCATTTGGTAGAAGGTCCCTCTACCTGTTCAATAGATAGATAGGTATTCAATAGGAGTGACAATTGATAACATTGTCTCATGATCACGGTGGCTCTTAAGTGTGAACTATTCGGTAGAAAGTCCCTCTGCCTCTGTAAGACAGAACGTGTCAAGGTTGACAACTCTGTATCAGCCCCTACGTTTAATACTACAGTTACCCATTTTCTGTGAAACTAACGTGAACCTTACCCTCTCAATCTATGCGCTCCATTTTCTTCCCATCTCTTTTCATCAATTTTGAGGTAGGACTTCTCATCGTCATCCCAAACAAACCCCGTACGGAAAGAGGCTGAAAGTAGAGGGAGAAAGCACCATCCACATCGGAATTACATTCTGGATTTTGATGTTTTTTGGTGCTACCTTGCTTTTCACCGGATAATATTGTCTCTTTTCTAATATATATATATATATATATATATATATATATATATATATATTCTTTATTTATTTTTATTCTTTTACCGATGGCTGTTTGATTGTTGGTTTTTCATTTTTTACAACAGAATGCAATTATGGGATAATATATTATTAGCGAATGCATCATGTAAACAGGGTTGAATATATATATATGTGTAATCTCATGTATGTAGGATTTTAAAAGATGAAGACATAATAGTTTTTAAGAGAGAAATGTGGGTAAGAAGAGGTATTGAGGAGATGTGAATAACAGAAAAAATTGGGATAAGAGAGGAGCATCCGTTTTAGAATGCAAGAGAGAAAATTGAAGAGGGAGACACATGGCAATTTTCTAAAAAAATAAGGAATTAGGAGTTGTCCACGTAAGCAACCATTTGCTTTTGTGTATATAGATTCCACAAATTAATGCATGATATATATATATATATATATATGTGTGTGTGTGTGTGTGTGTGTGTGTGCGCGCGTGCGCGCGCATAATATTTATCTTTCTTTTGATCTTTCTTTTTCGTCTTTACAACCTCCACTATAATCTCTTAGTTATTTTGAGATAGAATACATCCAGAAAAATATTTAAATATAACTTCCATGTGCTTCTATTAAGAGGAAACTTGCCTATCATATAGGCACATCCAGCTGCTTTTGGGACATATCCACTGATTCATAAACTAGTGGTCCAGTTAGAAGGACAGAATTTAGGAGAAAGAGATGATTTAAAAAAATGTTGCCACAGAAGTTAGATTTACAAATGCATCTAACACTTTACTCAACACGAGAAAAAACAAGCGTATCTGACTTTTTTCATCAAAGAATTATGCCTTGAACGGAATTTCAAAGCCAAACTCCAACTGGACTGGAAATGAATTACACAAAACAAGGTTGACAAAGTCCAAAGTCAATAATTAACAGCAAGCCAAATATAGGTAATTTAAGTACCTATATTGAGTAGGCCTGTCATAGGAAGCACATCTTTGATACTAGTCACCTTAAAATACAGCAAATTTTGGGCCAAAATGTCCAGCAACGTCCATCATTCTTTTCGCCCTGATAATCCAATCTGTGATTTATCTTACAACTAATACCATCCAGTAAGCACAATTTCTTTTGATCATGACAAGTGCATGTAAACAATCACGGTGATTTAAATCAATTAGATGCTACCATGCAGTTACGAATTCTACCATTACTGTTAATCTAAGGTTTAGCTGATCTTTTTGCCAAAACATAAAGGAAATAAATAAAAGCATTAATTGATTTAATATGAAAAATAAAAAAATTTACCAACCTATGCTAAAATAAGCTCTTTACTTCCTAAATCTCCATTGAAATCCTACTGAACAAAGTTCACTTCTATATATCAAAAAAAAGAAAGAAAGAAAAGAAGCACAAAGATCACCTTTACTTTAATTGCATCCATAGCTTGATTGACAAGTTCAATTTTTTTTTTACTGGGTATAAGGACAAAATCTCATCTCTTTTATAAACTGTCAGATATTTCGAGAATCATTCCGCAATAGACCCATTAAAATGACTCACGGTGATTATACCATCATCTAGAAGTTCCATGCCTGAAGCAGACCAGGAAAGTTCCTAAAGGACATATAATATTTTATGAGTCGAGTTTCAAGTTTCCTAAGAACGATACGAGAAAATTAAATTAGATAAATTGTGAGAGTAAATGAAAAGTAAAGGGGCACAAACAGTATTTGGCTTCTGGCAACATGAGCAGCAAGCAATAAATTTTGCGCAAAGAAGATGGGCCAGTTATTTATCATTTCATAGGCGTGTCTGGCCACTGAATGAAGGAGCGGACATTACAGAAAGAATATCTGTCACAGAAGCCATGGCACTCAAAGCTGCTTTCAGGACATCCTGCGAGCACCCAGGTTTCACAATGTTTCTCACCTGAAAAAGGGAAAGAGATCATATGAGATGAAAATCATAAATACTATTACATACTTGATTGGGATATAAAGACAGAAGTGTAAGGGAGAATAGCTAACTAATAAATTTCAATCAATCGATCAATATATATAAATATATATGGCTTCACATTGGTTTCGTTAAGATATATTGAAAAACTATATCATACATTGATCACTAAGATACAGTAAATAGAACTTTGTCTAATGCATAGGTAAAGTATGAACCTAGGTAAAAGTCTTAGATTACCTGCCTATGTGAATCTGTGATGCTGACTATAGGGATCTTATTCTTACCCATTCATGCAGACAAAATATTTAAATTATACCATGTATAGTCAAAGATACACACATATGTGGAGCTGAAAATAGATTTCCATTGAATTTTACATTTATCGCATTGATGTACCCATTGCATTAGCTTTTGTTTAATAAATATTTTCATCAAAATTCTATTAATACTTAAAAAATATGCTTTTATGTTAAATAATACAGGTCAATGAACTTGTACTTGATAAATCATCATACACATATTACATAAAATTAAACAATTCTTATGATAAGGCACAATACACATTCATATTCTAAAGAATCTAAACCATCATCCTATTATATCTGTAATTATGGATTGGATAAGCACCAATTTGTGGAAGAAACACATTACTAAATTTTGTTACTTGAGGAATTTATAATTCCTCCAGTGCATCATATCAGTCACTTGAAATAAGGATATACATATTGGTATGTGTTGAAGGATACACATCAATTCTTTAAACCACGCTAATCCTTTAGATAATTACTCAGTAGCCTGAAACAGCTTAAACATCCACATCTTGGTTTTGTCAGTCCCAACAACTGCAGCAAGTGATTCTACATCTGATAATTAATAAACAGTCTTTAGGGAAATACAGTAAGAAAAAATTCACCCTAGATGGATAGGATCATCTGACCAGTGGTACCTTGAGACTATCACCTGATCCAGATGGGCTCCAACCAAATATATGGTCTTGGTCAACAAGACAGCCCAGTAGATTTTTAGCTACTAACATCTCACAGAGAAAGTAAAAAAGAGACCGATGAGGAGTATTAGATAGGTTGTATCAGATTATTTTTGGTAAGTATAACAAAACAGAATTTAAAAGGACCAAAAGTCAGAATAAGTAGCCAATAGAATTATGAAACCAGAAAATAAATGAATGAGCACTGAATGGAGGAATGAGAGGCCAAAGTCATTGTACTGCATCATGTTACAGTAACGGAAAATTTATATGTGGAGCAGTGATTGGTTGTGTGTGTCCACAAAGATAAAGCTTTATGGTTTTCCTATTGGTATCCGCAGTGATAAGAGTCAGATAATAATAAAAAAATGAAGTAACAGAGGAAGAAAGCAGGGCACCTTGTCAAGATATTCTTGAAGCTTCTTGATGCGGCCAATATAGTCTTGGTCTTCAACACACAGAGTCACGGTCTTGGTGTCAGATCCTGGACCATCAAACTGAAGCGGCCCCGGGTTTCTGTAGACATCATCCATCAAAAATTTTGTAGCATTTTGCCTCAGCAACCTATAATCAACAATGCCCTACTATCAGTCTCACTAAACTCAGTAGAACTGTGATGCTAAGATTAGCATGGCTGTCATCGCTCTGTAAAGCAACATAAGCAAGCTTGTTGTTAAGGCAGGTATTCATCCATTTTTGGAAAAAAAAAGAAGAAGAATGTCCTCAAGCAACACAACAGAGATTAGAGTATCACTTGAGAAGAAATGATCTTTTGTTTCCATTCAATCATATTTTAGCAAAGGTGTCTGGATTTCATAAGCATGTTGTCGAGATATGGGTGCATTGAACTTTGGTCTTCACAATAAATATACTCTTAAGCATTCCACTTGCAAACTACCTGGGGATCGTCTCCAGCAAAAAAAAAAAAAGTGTCCAGCACCAATATTACACTGACACATGACCCCAAAAAAAGTGAATTGCACCTTAAACCCATGATACAAAACATCTTTTTACTTTTTTCACCACATGTCAACGCAAAATTGGTGCTTGATTGACACTGGACACATTTTCGCTGGAGACAATCCCGGCTACTTGCAAACCTTTACCACAGATGTCTGGCTTTCATATTCTTGTGCCTTGTATTCTCAGGCCTATTGATTTTATTTGAAATATTCACAAGTATATTTATTCTTCACATGGTTATCCATCCATGGTTATCATCACCTTGAAATATGAATATTTCTCAAATCCATATTATTGTATTTGTCAGAGTAGATTGATTTTGTTCTTTACTTTAGAAATTGATAGTTATCCAATAGATCTGACATACAAATGAGAAAATGTAAATCATCAAAAATAAATAAATGAGAAGATGCCAAAGTCAATTATTCTGTCTTTTATGGTCAGTCATATTTTTTTAATGCATTTACTAACTAATGTCAGCAAGAGAATGTAATGTATCACACTGATTTAATCTCTCTCTCTCTCTCTCTCTCTCTCTCTCTCTCTCTCTATATATATATATATATATATATATATATA
>JAOXJP010000015.1:307559-321129 GCA_025762735.1 Platanus orientalis | reverse complement strand
AAAAAAAACTGGGGCGGGGGTGGTGCGTTTAGCTACTCCCCCTTGTAAGGATTCATATTGAAATTTTCTGTTTTTTACATTAATCCACAATACCCTAAAAGATCAATAATTTTTATTTTGTATCTTCAATCATTATTAAGCATTTGCTTTTAGAATATTCATTAAAAAAAGGAAAACAAAATAACTCTTCCCTATTCTTGACATTTGTTACTCTCAATATCTAATTAAGTTTTTTTACTTGGTTTATTTATTATTTATTTTTATTTTTTAGTGCTTTTTAATGGTTTGAATAAATACAATTTTGATTATTCACTGAGCTTGGGTACATTTGCTAGTTTTAAACTGAAATACCCTCTCTAGCTCCTCATTATTTGAATAAATGGACTTGATGTGCGGGAGCAAATGTTCTACTCCTAATTTGTCTACTCCCCCGTGCTCCCAAATTGGGATGTATAGGGTTATGAACAAAATGTTCTGTCCAGGACACCAAAGGACGTCATATGGAATAAAATGGGCGGAAGGACATTTGCTCCCAAAGGTTTAAAATCATTTTTATGATTGTCAAAAAAGTATCAAGTGCCATGCAAATGTTGGGATGTATAGGGTTAATGGTTCCTTGGGCTGGAATTTGGTGCCCCCCCCCCCCTAAAGTGCCCCTAACCTGGCCCCGCATGTAGGGGGGGGGGTGGGCACATCACTTCGAAAAGTGATTTACACTTTTTGGAGGAGGGTGTAAATCCCTTGGGGATTTGGTAGGACCAACTAAAGTCACCTTAAGGTATGACTGACATCAGGGGCCGACACATCAGCACCAAAAAGTGAAAAGCATCCCCCTAAAAAGTGTAAGTCACTTTTTCGATGCTGATGTGTCAGCCCCTTATGTCAGTCCTATCTTAAGGTGACTTTAGTTGGTCCTACCAAATCCGAGGCGGTATAAATCACTTCTTGATGTGATGTGTCCTCCCTGCAGGCTAGGAGGGGGGACCAAATCCTGGGGGATGGTTCCCACTTTGATTGTTTTTTTTTTTGTAGATTCTCTCCTCATGGGCCGGGAGAACCTTGTAAGGATCCATATTGCATTCTTCTGTTTTTTACATTCATCCACATCACCTTAAACAAAGCAGATTTCCTACAGTGAAAAAGCTTGCAATGATCCTCTTGTGCCAGGCACTAGGCAACACGTGGCATAAAAAAAGTGAAAAAACACCCAGCACTGGGTGTAAGATGTGGTGGCTCGCTTTTTTCTGCCATGTATCACCCAGTGCCTGATGCAAGAGGGTCACCACATGCTTTTCGCTGTAGGAAATTCACTTAAACACTTAACGATCTGCTGTGGCACTTTTGCTATGGCTTTTTGTAGCATGAGCAAAAAAAACACAAAAGACCAGAAAAACCATGTATATGCAGCAAGTGCTTCAGAAGGTGCGATCTTATGTACCTGTAAACCATCAGTTTGGGAGATGAAGGGATTAATACCGATACAGGGCGAATATGGGTGCTAGGTGCATTCCTTCCAATGGACGACACAATTCACACCTCAGGACATACTTTCTGAATCATTTACCGTAATTGGTACCTGTAATTTCAACATATTCAAACAAGAGATTGTCAAAATTGGATTTGTTAGCCAAATTTTCTTAGATTTAGTAAAGTTGAGTAATACCCTAAAGCTGCGTTTGGCAGCCACATGAAATGTAATCATTTCATTTGAGCTTCCCAAGGCTTTTGTAGCCACACTGGGATGGTTTATAATGAATTCATTCAGATTTGCGCCAATTTATGCTTGGTAACACAAGTCATTTCATTTTATAGAAAAACCTAAGATGACTTCATTTCTAATTGTAGTTAACAAGTCAGTATGAATTTGAATGATTTCATTACAAACCATCACCTCATATAGCTACAAATGCCTTGAGAAACTCAAATGAAATTATTACATTACAGGTGGCTGCCAAACAAGCTATAACTTAATCAAAGGCTTAACACAAGTGGTTGACTTGGCAAGTTTCCAAGGCATCAATAATGAAACTAATATCAAATTACCAAATATGCTTTGTGAAATCACTCTCACATAGAGGTTAAGAAAGTGTACAGTGCAATCAATCATCATCACTTTGCTTAATAAAGCGGTGTGTCTCGACAGCAGCAAAACATGTTTAAAGATGCCCTCTTCATGAAAACTGATATCCACAATAAAAATCTGGATTACAAAGAAAATGCATTTAAAGAGAAAAACCTTGGAAAATCCAACATCCCAAGGCATCTCCTACGAGAATTATGGATTGTGAAATTAGTAACAGTCAACTTCAATCAATGTGAATGTACAACTGCTGTATATTTCTTCAGTCTGAATGATTTCTTCTGGTAGAAAATATAACAATCAGGGAGGTTATTCCTTAAGGAGGAAACATGCTCATATAAACTTTTGCCAATGAGTACACTGAAGATCGAGCCAGTCAGAGACTCATCCTTCCTATATTTTCTCCACCTGGTTTGGGAGGTTGAATTGTTATATAATCTACTTGAAGCACATGCAGAGCACGATGATGTGGCTTAATATCTCCAAATCCAAATCCAAATCATGTATGGGGATCCTCCCTTAATGATGTTAGTCAATGAACGCTCATAACACTCAAATGCTCATAGGAAAAAAAAAAAAAACTCAATGCTCATAAAAAAATTGAAATTAATACACCAACAAAAATTAAAATCACTAAAAATAAAAAAGATTTAGTTAAACTGTCAGTTGACTCAGTTCTTGTGTCTAACTACAGAAAAAGAAAAAGAAAAAGACGAAAAAATAGAAACCAAATTTATTGTCTGGGTCTTTCTTATTTCAAATTTCAAATGTTAACGGCTTCAGTTCATAGGGAAATAGTGTTTAGGGCTGACACTGACAAAGTCACATTTCATGTGGACGGTACAGTGTCATTTAACAGATGGGCTTAGAGGAAACATGCAGCCAGTATGAAAGTCTGTATCTGGAGGATGGAAGCCGTTCTAGCTCGAGTTCGCCTATGTAGGTAGATCTGCAGTGGTATCCATCACCGACAGGGGAAGTGGATATGTGGAAAATAGCAAAATTAGATCATCCTCAGTGTGATGACTATGCAAACATCTAAGGCTTGCCGCTAGACTCCCAGATGTCAATTGTCTTATTCGCACGTATAAAATTGGGATGTGGTCAAGAAGAGGTGGATGACATGTCGACAATTCAGAACCATGCCATTGAGTTTTGTATGGACTTGTACATTGTACAGGGACCTTGGGATTGCTCGACCTAAGTTGGATTGGGTAATGTTTAAAATGTGAAGTTTGATATGCCCGGCTATTTGTTGGGCTCTTTGGTTGGAAAGAAACCAATGTATTTTTGAGAATCATGCTGAGCCTGCCTCTAATGTATATAAAAAAGCTAAGGACTCTTTTAGTTTTTGGGAGGCAAACTGTAAAGAATCCGGGGGGTAATCAGTTGTGAATTTGAAAAGAGGGTGGGGCAACATTATTAGAGATAGTCCCATCTTGTAAGCCTTGTGCTGGTTGATTTTTGGGGATTCTTTGTCCCCTTTAATGAAATCTTTCTCTTATTATTATTATTATTTTTTAAAAGATGTGCGATTGGCAGTCTGGATAGGGCACATCATCACCCCATATGGCTCAAATGTCCAGTAAAATGTATGGAAGAAATTGAAAATGTTACACAGTTTAGAGCTTCCATGTCTCAATAATTGAAGAAATCAATACCTCTAGTGCCTACCCAGTGTCACACCAGCATTTTCAAAACAATCTATAAGCCACTAAAATTCCCAGTCAATATATGAAATCATCACAGAAATATGGAACTCATAGTATAAAAACAACACATAGGCTGAGATTACAATGAACCAGTAGAAAGCAATACCAGGAAAAGAGATGCCCCTGTTGAAGATTTGATTGCTAACACTTAGGATCAAATAGCAGTTTCACAATATGTGGTTCATTATTCCCTTTCACTTTCATCATCTGCACCTGCAGCTTCTTTGACATCAATAGTAAAACTGTACTCCTGGTCACAACCCACATAAGAATCACACATGAAATATAGAGCATACGATTTCTTTCCAGCTTCAGCAGAAGCAGCGAACGTGAGATTAACCTTTGACTTCTGCTGCAAGAAAACTCTTTCGATGGTAAGCAACTGGTTTATTTTTCCATCACCCACTACAAGCCACCAGCCTTCTTCTTTGGCTTTGGGATACCTGGGGGCTTCCACGGGTCCAACTTCTGACCTCCCCTCAAGATCCCGTTCAAGGATAACTTGCAACGTAACATCATCCCCAACCCTCACATTGTTGCTTTCCAGCACTTCGTACATCACATTGATGTTGGGAAAACGGTTACAGAAATGTGCAACATCTAGCAATTGTGAATCTGACATTTGCAGCAGCTCCCGCCGCTCATCATCCTCCATCTCCACCAAATCAAACACTGTCTCTATACTATTTCTTGGATTTTCTTGGCATTTCTTTGCCAACTCCTTTGTGAAGTGAGGAAGCTGTAGAAGCATGGAATCGTGCTCCCACATGCCTTGTGTTACCATCTGACTCACTTCCATAGCAAGAAGAGCCGGACTAAGCCACCCATTGCTGGAGATAACATAGACCATGGCTTGAAGCAACCTACTAGCAGAAAGCAGCACCTCTTGCTGGTCCAAGGCTAAGTTTTCAACCACAGTGTGCCTTGAGAAGTGCGCTTGTAGCAGAGTATGTGCCTTTACATGTGGATCTGTACATTTGGGATTCCCAAATGAGAATCTCTGGTGGTTAATCAACCTTCCTATCAATTCTTCCTCACCTGGTTGTATTTGAAGCCGTGCATATTCTGAAGCCGAAGCAAGAATTTCCAAAAGGCTTTTCATCTTTGCATTGGAAGTCAATGATGAACTAAAAAGTTGCATTGTAGTGTAACCGATATAATAATATGATGCAACCATGCCAAGGTTCAGAAAAGAAAGGTCCATATCATCCTCTATATCAACCCACTTACTTGCTTCTAAGTTAGTCAATGTGTTCTCTACAAGATGTGAAAGGTAATCACAGAGATGCCTGTCGCTAACTCCCTGAAGATTGTAGTAGTTAGGATTTTTAGTGAGCCTCCGGTACATGAATGTCCAAGTGAGGTAATCTATGGCATCTTGCTTGTTCTTGATAAGTTCAACAACAATTTCTGCATTCAGATTATCATGTAAGTAGTGGTGCAGATGACTTTCCACAGGGAGTGCTTCATACAAGAACTTTTTGTAGTATTCTTTACGAGGTGCATGGCAGAAGATGATACATTTTCCATATTCATCTAGAAGAGGTCTACTGGTATGACCCATCATGTGCAATAGATCAGTCAATGGGTAGTCAGTGTAAGCATATTCCCGCCCATCATAAAATTCCGTTCCCATAACAACCACCAAGTGAGCAGATAATGGCATCCCCCAGTTCATTGAGCTGCTTGCAATACAGACCCGAATCCACCCAGCTTCAAACAATTGTGAGACAATCTCCTGATCCATGCTGGTAAGACCTTCATGCAAGTAACCTACACCATGATGAAGTGTGGCACTCAACATGGGTTCGTTGACCTTTGACAAGAAAGGTTCCAATTCCTCTACTGGCCGTAGTAAAAATGCTGGCTTCTCCTTACTGTCTGCACTTGAATAAGTCATCAGATCAACAGCAGTAAGCCGGGCATGCTTCCTTGTAGGTACAAACACTATAGCAGGTTTTTCATTCTTCACGTGTTGAACAATAGCAGTGTATGTTGGTTTTGTCATTGCTTGCATCCTTGCTTCAAAATTAGCTATATCCACTCCTTGAATGTGTATATCCAGAGGCACAGGACAAGCAGTGGGAGGGAAATTGAAAATACCATGAGATGTTGCACCTATCCACTCCCCAAGATCTTTCACATTTGCAAGAGAAGTTGAAAGCGCCACTATTCGTATCTTGTTCTCACCCTGACTTGCAATATACCTCATCCTAGAGACTATCACTTCCAATACAGGACCCGTTTGCCCACCAATCAAGTGGAGCTCATCAATTATGAAAAGGCTTACCTGTTGGACATACTTCCGCTGTTTCCAGTGGCGGGACAAAGCATCCCATTTCTCAGGTGTGGTGACAATTATTTGCCCTTTCTCAAGAAGCTTTCAATCAGTTGCTGTTTTGCCTGTCAATTCAACCACCCTCATCCCCAAGCACTTTCCAAATTTTCTCTCCCAATCACGATAGCGTTCCTTGGCAAGAGCTTCAATAGGAGCAATGTACACAGCACGCATGATGTTCTCAGGTCCTTTCTGATGATTCCTTAAAAGAGTGAACTCTGCACAAATGGTCTTTCCACTCCCTGTTGGTGCTGCAACCAAGACATTGCCATCTGTATTGTACAAGACAGTAAAAACCTGAGTTTGGATGGGATTGAAGAGCTTGAATTCTTGATAGAGTACTTCATAGGAGGGATTTCTCAATGCCGTCACAGGCAATGGTTGCAAGTCCAACAATTTGGTTGAGAAAAGACACTTTTCTGGTAAGATTAGATGCCTAAAAGACACAGGTAAGATGGACTGAGACCCAAGCCACCTATCTGACACAACACAAATGAAATACTGAGGAGGCAGTGGTTCATAGATCGGCACTGTGAAATTCAAAGTGTGGTCCTCATCAATATACTGCTTCTTCAACATGAAATTCTCATAATGAAGAATGTATTCCCTGTCATTATCCTCAACAACAACCCAAAATGGTTCAACAAATCCATGGACTTTGTCCTCCCACTGAAAATCTGGTGTTATAGCGAGTTCAACTCTCAGCACTGTATGAGTAATTGGTTGAACATGTGCTGCTAGATTAAGCTTTGGAAACTGGTGAATGAATTTGTGAAGTGTTCTTCCCATTTTAGGCAAACGAATGAGCTCTCCAATCTCCTGAGAAGAGAGATCATAGTACCTTTCCCAGGCCAAATTTTTCTTCTCCAATTTCATCAAGATGTCATTTGGAATTCCATTGAATTGGCGAAGGGGCGTCTGGACACTCCACATCCGTTTGTTGACCATCTTGTACAAGTTCAAAGCCTTCTCAGCCAATTGTGCCCATCCTCTTTTTAACACAATTTCAAAAAGAGCTCGTAGAAGACGTCCACCACTCTGCAAAGAAAAGAATAAAATAAATACAACAACAATGACGACAAAGCCTTATCCCAACTATGGGTTGGCTAAAAGAATAAAATAAATAGAAATTAAATTGAAACATGTAAATTTATCCAGCAACTACAAGAAACAACATTAAAATATAACAAAAAAAGCTCTTCATGATTATAGCAAACCTGGGTAATGAACACCATGTCAGACATCAGTGAAAGGCCCTCAGGCTTAAGTTGTGAAATATACACTTGAAGCAATACATTTATCTTGGCGCTAGGCTCTTCCAACCTTTCCTTGATGGGAATGGCAACACGATCTACGAGTTTTGCCAATTCCACTTTCTCGTCTTGTCTCACTGTCACATACTTGAATTCTTCACTAAGGGAGAACAACCTACAAAGCTCGATATCACCCATTGTTGGCTTCAAATGCTCATTGTATGTGGATATTGTCGCATGAGTTATGTAGTAGTAACTAGCAATCCGACCTAGGTCTGTGACTTGGAAATAGCCACTTTTGCGATCATACTTAACCAAATTATTTCTGTCCAAGATAGTTGCAGCAGAATGGATCTACAAAGACATAAGAATGACATGAGAAATTTATTATAGATATTAGCTTTAAATACCTATACAGAAAATTAATAGAAGCCACCAGAATATGATCAAGTAGACAAACATGGGGAGCTTATTAGAGATATAGATATTGAACAAAATATTAGCAAAAGAATTAGATGTGGACTAGTAGGAAAAAAAAATCAGTAGCATATACCAATAGCAGATTTACGATAACCCTATCAGCAAAACAGCTCTTTGAAATAGTTAGGTTTTCTTCCCCTCTCTACTTTGTGTTTTCCAATCAACAGGATTTATCGAATAGAGAGACAGAAAAACATAGGCACCAGATAAGGATCCCTAATTAGCATGGGTGGACACATTTTCTTCTCTCAATATATAAGACAAATTTAATTACAAAAAATGACAAATAAAGTATCAATTCAGAACTGAATCAAGTTACAAGGGGGGAATTCCTGTACTGATATCTTGGTACAGTTGATTACCAAGTCAAGTCTAACATATTGGAGATATCAATTTCAAGTTCAGACAGAATCAATTAATTTAATAGTTCCAAATAGAAAATAAATAAACTCCCTCTCCTCACAATCATCCAATCAATCATAAAATATATGTTTATTATAATTTTTTTTGTAATATTTCACAGATATATTGTATTCTCATTCTTATATGATAAAATGTCGATAAAACTAAAAGAGTATGCATCTCTACGTCTTTGTCTCTTAATACATATTATCTTAGATAAAATATTCAGAATATCCCAACTTCGATAAAATGTTCCAACTTCCAAAACCACCCAAATTTTTATATGTTTTGTTAAGCAAGACTTTATTTTTCACTCATTTTTAACAGAACCATAAGTATTATATAAACTACTACCGATCAAGCTCCCATAACAATCCACCCAAACTCCTATGTGGACAAGGACCACATAACAACTAGATAAAACAGAATGCAGGTTTATCTACCTCCTAGCATTAAGAGATTAAAAAATCGAAATGCTAATGCAACCAAAAAGTCAGTAGTAGTGCAGACTATGAACAAAACATATGATACTAAAATTAAGGGTTTGATGCTTACCAAATCAGCCCTCCTCTCCTCCAATGCTATGTCTCTAGTCAGAATGTCAGGTGCTAAACCATAGACAGTTGGATTCCTCGACATTCGAACATACAAATAAGTGTAACTAATCCAATTACAGGCTTCTCTAGCATTCTGAACTGTCCCAAGAACAATTTCTGCATTCAACTGATCAGCCAATTTGGATATAAACTGACTTTCAACAGGGAGCTGTTGATTCATGAGAGAGAGATAGTACTGTAGTTCACCATGGCCGGTAATGATTATTCCTTCACCATAGGAGTCATACTGAGGCCTTCCAGCACGACCCAGCATCTGCATCACATCCAGAGGACTGAGTTCAGTCCATGCTCCTTTATCAGCATTGTATATCTGTGTACCCTTGATAATCACGGTGTGAGCTGGCAAGTTAACACCCCAAGCAAGAGTAGCTGTGGAAACCAATATTTGCACGTGTCCTTCAACAAAAAGGGCCTCAACAAGTTGACGATCTACCCTTGCCATTCCAGCATGATGAATTGCAAACCCATAGGGCAAGAGGTCTTTAAGATCATTGCTCTTGACCAATTCAGTATGATTCTGAAGGATCTTACGGCTTGAACTGTCCTCTTTCAAAAATCGACTAAGGGTGTCGTTGGCAAGAGCAGTATCTCGTATTGCACGAGCTGTTTTGACAGTTTCTTTCCTTGAATGGACAAATATAAGAACTTGATGCTTTCCTGCTTCAGCCATGACTTTCTCATAACATATATCATTCATCAACTGGAATCTTTGCAAAGGCTTCTTCAATGTAATCCCAACATACTGCTGAGCAAGTGGGCAGGGTCTGTAACTATTGTCAAAATGGAAAAGTCCTTTTTCCAGATCAACCCGCAAAAACAATGCCACATCTTCGTAATTTGGTAGTGTAGCTGATAATCCTACCAATCGGATATACTCTTTTGTGGTCTCAATGTGTCTAACTGTTCTTGCAAAAATACTTTCAAGCGCGGGCCCTCTGTTATCATGAAGAAGATGAATCTCATCTATAATAAGAAGTTTCACAAACTGCATATAAGTTTGGTCTCCAGCTTTTCTGGTGATAATATCCCATTTCTCAGGAGTAGTGACAATTATCTGTGTTTCTTCAATTTGTTGGTGATTCAGCGTCTGGTCTCCGCTTAACTCCTTCACTTTGATATCATAATGTTGCAGACGATTGGACAAATTTCTAACCACTTCAGCAATGAGAGCTTTCATTGGTGCCACATAGACAATCTTTTAGTTGCTGTTATTGAATGAACCATCTGGGTTCCTATGCAATGCAATTTGCTGAAGAATGGTTAGCATGGCAACATTTGTTTTCCCTGCACCAGTGGGAGCACATAAAAGAATATTCTCTGCTGTAAAAAGGGCAGTTTCATAAACTCTACTCTGTACTCTGTTCAGCTGGGTCATCCCTTCAAAAGCCGGCTGTGCCCAGTCAGGCATGACAGAGATCTTGACAAACTCTTCACCAGCAGCAACTGGCTTGGGCTTCAATGCCAGCACATGAATTTCCTCATGCCCCTTGCTATGATTCCTGTATGACCCCAATGGAAGCTCACATTTCTTGTTGGCCACCAGAAGCCCACCTTGATGAAAGGCAATGCTATCAAGGTCGATCAACTGGTGCTTCCCCTTCAACCAACCACTCTCTGGGTCTCCATCGACGAACTCCTTCTGATCCCTATCCCCATCTCTGGTGTTATTCTGGTCTTTCAATATCCTAGCCTGTTCTCTTATACTTTTGCCCAAATTCTTCTGTCGTTCCATAGCAGTCTCTCTAGTGGTGTGAAGCTGCTCCAAAATAGCAGCCAAATACGGACCAGAATCCATAATTTCTTCCTCAATCTTCTCCCTCTCCCTCTCCACATGGTCTTCAGCCCTTGCCAGACGTATACACCACACTATCTTCAGCCGGTTCCGCAAAAGAAATTTAATGAGGCTGAACTTATCAAAATCAAGAAGCATCAAGAGCCTATTTTCCACTTCCCTGTCGTCTCCTTCTGCAAGTATGTTAAGCACATCTTCTGCTAGTCTCAGGCAGTGTTGTGGATCTATCTCTTTGAATGCATGAGAGATCTTCCTCTGAAGCCAATATGCATTGATGTCTTGAACATTGAGGATCATTCCCTCATTGGGTACTTGCATGTCATCATCATCGACCTCACCACCCATCTGCATTGGCATTGTCCCAGCACCATTGGATTTCAGCCAGTCATCTTCCTCCACTTCCACCTCGTGAACCACATCATAATCGCTCTCGTCCTCTTCCTCGTCCTCTTCAAACTCAATAGCAACACCCATGTCATCATCAAGAACATCATCACCAGTAGTGGCAGCACAACTTCCTGCATCACCCTCACCTTGGAAGTCAGTGATAAGCCTCCCGATAGACACCAACTGATCAAAGACATGATTTGAGATCGAATTCAACAGACCGTAAATCTCCTTTTTCTTGTCGGGGTTCTTGATTGCCTCATTATGCAGAACCCCCAACACCTCATCAGCTGCATCACTCACGACACTGGGCGGTTGTCCGCCTAACTGCTGTTGAATGACACCGAGCAATGCCTCATAGGCTGCTTGTGTCTCCTTTGTCTTCGGCTGGTAAACGCCTTTCTCAGTAACAGAGAGGATGCTCTCATCTTGAAGGCGCCGTCGCTTGCTTTGCCTACTTAGGAAAGATTCAGAAGCAAAAGGCAGGCATTCCTTCTTATTTTTTAATTTGTTCAGCTTCTCATTGGACTCTGGGGGTTTTCCTTTGTAAGCTCGATCACTGAAGCTTCTTGGGTCTATCTTTCCATAGAGAGAATCCGGCTCACCTGTAGGCTCATGGATATCACGAGGGTGAGAATCGGTGGTCATCACAAGGCTTGAATTAGCTCTGTATTCGTACTGTTTAAATCGAGCGTGGGCCTCCGCACCACCACCCAAATGCGACATGGTCTCACCAAAAAATTTATACAGGACACAGACAGGGGAAATAAGATATGATCAGCAATGGAGAAACCTGATTTACCAAAAAAAAAAAAAACTAAGGAAGAAACCTTCTTTTACCTAATAAATAAAGAAGCAATAGAGAAACCTTCAATGTTCAGTCCTTACAAGGGCAAGACGAAGGGAATCCCATGGACGATTATTAACAATAAAGCTCTTCAAACTACTCTGAATTCATAAAAAGGATACAGACACACACAGTCACAAAATCAAATTACTTGAGAGAGAGAGAGAGAAAGGAACGAAAAATCCCGTTAATCAAGCAAAAATAGGACCTCTATAATTACATAAACTGAAACGAACATCCAAAAAAATATGGAATGAGGACCTATGCCTTAAAATTGCAGAGGCAGTAACGAGTAATCCTTAGCTTGGTATTTTTTTTTTTTTAATAATACTGTTGAAAACTAAAGGAGAGAGATTGTGCACACCTCGGAGACAATCCGCAGCGGAACACCAACCACCAACGTCCAACAGTGATGGAGAGAACTCCGTAAATCCTTACCGAAAGAGAGAGAGGAGAGCAAGAGTGCAAGCGTAAAACTCAAAACAGAAGAATAAAAATAAGAAGCAGCTTTAAAGGTCAGAAACGAGAAATAGGACTTAGATTTTCACTTACAGCTTTTTAAAAACCAGAACCGAGACCAGACTTCCTGCCATTCGCTTCCTAATTCCTACCCTGCCAACGGCCATCATTTTGACCTCTCTTCAACTCAACAGTGCCTTACTTGAGACCCAAGTCGGATCGGGCCCACTTTTGCCCGATTTCGGATTTCAGTTCTACCGGATACTCGGCCCGAGTTGCTCTGTAGCAGAAGCCCTAGGGATCATATCACATACTGACGTGTGGTTAAAAGTGAAAAAAAAAAAAAAAATCAAATATTTTCACTCGTCCAAACCATGGTGATAGCTACGGGCATATGCTACAGAGGATCCCGATTCATATAATCAGGGATAGAAATGATTGTCTGTGTTGACACAGACCTCTGTATGCATGCCATTGATTGACACAAAATGTGTTTTGAATTTGGTCTCTCTTTTTTAATACCTACTCTTTGAACAGAACACTTTCTTGGGATGTTTTTGATCTCAACACCACGTGTCAACTTATATTTCACCATAAGACACTACACAGACATTTTCATCACAGAACATTTGCCTAAGGGTGTGGAGACTCCCGTACACATCTGACAATAAGACTCTCTCCAATGCAACGGGATTGATAAAGCTGTCAATTGGGTCCACTTGGCCCGATGCCCAACATATCCAGTTCAAAAAATAATTGGGGTTAAATTTGAAACTGAGCTGACTTTGGGCCCCACTTTTATGCCTGACATTTTATTTCAGCTGAGTTTACTCGGACTCAATCTCAGCCAGAGTCCCAGTCCGATTTAGCCAGAACTAGTTAGCAAATAATAATTTTATTTATATGTTTATATTAAGTCTCTTTTTATATATTTTTATTTTTTATATATCTATATATTTTTTACAATTTTACTATCATCAAATAGGTCAAGTGTCAACTGTTAAAAAAAAAAAATACAAAATACAAAAACTGATATAATAGAGCTCAAATTATGTGCAAATGAATTTCGTGAGAACTGTGAAAACAGCATCAATGAAGCTGACACATCAGCACCGAAAAGTGATTTACACTTTTTGGGGGGTTTTGGGGGGGGGGGGGTGTTATCACTTTTTGGCACTGATGCATCTTCAACCTAGTGCCTGT
>JAOXJP010000015.1:296792-307459 GCA_025762735.1 Platanus orientalis | reverse complement strand
ATAGTACGGGGGCAAGCCCCCCCCCCCCAAGAGGAGAAGGAATCCAAACATGAGTAGAACAAGCTTCACCATCCCATTAGCAAGATTGACGAATTAGGTATGATTCTATTTTTTATCTTTATTTATATGATATTGTAAATAGTTTAGTTTTTATGCATTAGATATAATCATATTGAATGTTTGATTAAGTAAAGTACATTCTTGAACTTATACAAGCCTTAATAGTGTACATGTATGATGCACTTAACATGCCTAAATTAATTTTTTCACCTGCTTTTATCATATAAACTTTTCTACTCTTTTTTACGATTTTTTAAGAATTTTTTCAGATTTCTAAAAGGGGAAATTAGTTCTAGATCAAATGATCCATGTGGATCATCCAATCCAAAACAATCCAAGATCAGGATTAGGGTCGAATGATCTAGGCCACTGATCTGAGTATTTGAACCATGTGCGTAAGAGAGTAATATTGGGAGATGGAGGAGATGTAAATGATTGAGAGATGGAGGAGATCTCTAGTGACTGCTTGGCCTTTTGGACTCTACATCATTGGAAGATGCCAATAAGGAAGACAAATGGGTGTGGAAGGGCCGCCCTAATGGTCTATTTTTTGTTAAGCTGCGTTATGGCTTGTTGTCTCATCATGCTTTGGGTTTTTTCTCCAATTAGTTTATTTGGTTCCAGACTATTCCAAAGAAGGTGTCTTTTTTCTTGTGGTTGCTGTTTTAGGGTAGAGCACCCACTATAGAGCAATTGATTCGGAGAGGTATGATGTTGCCTAATTGCTGCATTATGTGTTGTAGAAATGCTGAGTCCAGGAATCATCTCTTCATCCATTGCAATGTTGCTTCGTCGTTGTGGAGTTTTTTCCAAAGGAGATTTCAAATTAGGTGGGCCCTTCCAGCTAGTGTCTCAGATCTTTTGTGGTGATGTAGAATATTTTCTATTTGTTGGAGTATTTAGAAAGAAAGAAACATTCATATGTTTCAAGACAAAGTTTCTTCACTGGGGCAACTCCAAGACTCCTCCCTGAAGCAGCATGGATGTAGAATAGTAAGTGTGTGCATACGAGATAGAAATAAAGTTGCTAAAGTTGAAGAAAAATAAACAAGATTCCTACTTGCAAGTCCACATGCTAATTCAAATAGTTCTTTTTTTTTGTAAAGAGATAGTTCTTAAATGAAGCTCAACATGCAATACATGAATTAGGACTTACAAAATAATCAACAATTAAAGACCTAATTAATATGTTTGGATTATTAACAAGATACAAAAATTTTGTGATGGCGAAAATTTAGGCAAAGCCCAAAAAAATGCCTAAATTAGGCCAAAATTAAGGGAAATAAGCCAAATAATTCCAGGAATAGTCTGATAGGCCTAACGATAAAATTAATAATATATTTAGGCAATTAAAATACTATATGGGTGCTCTGTTTAGGCTAGAAAATTGCAAACTGAGATCCAGGCCATATGCCACAACATGCCAGAAAATCCTACTTTTAGGAATTTGAAAAGAGAGTCAAAATTGAAGTACCAGTTCCTGATTTTGATGTGAAACAGCTCTTTGATGATGTTAAAAGGGATGATAATCAAAGTCCATGGCCATAGGGATCAAGTTTGGGATTTCCAAAATTTTCAAAAATTTGGCAACCTCAGAAGGTAGCGCCGCCAGCTCCTATAACCCTAGCCTCGAGTTTTTTTAAATTTGAAGATTTCTGAAGTGGGACCCACCCTCTAGGATCGCCCAAGGGTCTAGAGTCCCATGGAAGAGTTGAATCTTCAAAAGATTTTGTGTGGAAGGAGTGGGACCTGATCTCGTGAAATCACTTCTGCGGCAATATACATGCCCGATTCTAGGAAGCCTAAATTGAACTCTTTAGAAACTAGACTCCTAAGAGGGAAACCTCCACAAGTGTGATCGTCCAAGGGTCTAACACCTCCTAGAGTGTTCAGTTCAATCAAATAGTGGATTGGTTATTACTATAGATTGATCTGCCAAAACATGTTTCTAACAACTCCACGTCTGGCTTGGATAACTCTGTCTGGAGTTTTAGATGGAAGAGATCGTAGGGTGATTTGTTGGGTGATATAGGATCGTCTAGAGGTATACTACACTCCAGGAAAATCCAATCTCTCAAAAGCTTCACAGCTTGAATCCCATAGCCCTTCTAGTGAAATCACTCAAACAGAGGAGTTCACACATAGGGCTAACTCCAGCCTCTGTATTTGCTTCAAAATTTCAGATTGCAATCGAAACCTGCAATAGGAAGAGTCACCCAACACCTAGGAAGGTCCCTGAAGTGATGCTTTGAACAAAAGTGTGGACCCTAGTGTCTATTGTTGATTCTCGTACAATAGGTTCAATTTCAGCACTTCTGAAATTTAGTAAAATTAATAAACAAGAAGAAAGAAAGGGGATGGGAACCTTTAACCTAAGGGGAGGAAGTGACCTCCACTGCTAGCGTTAAACTAAGTAGGAGCCTAGTCCCATTCCAAGGTTTTAAGGTTCTTTAATCTGCAATCAACGAAGGATGAAGAGAAAGATAATAACGTGTGACAAAATTCAAATTTTATTACATGAGTTAAAAACCTGGTTATGGGCTCTATAAATAGTCTCACGGCTAAGGCTGTGTACATAAAATAGAAAGTGGACAAAAACACCCCCCATATCCACTACTCTCGTAATAGAAATATCCCTAACTACAAATAATAACGAAAGTACCCTAAACAACTACTAAAGACAATACTACCCTCACAAACATGTATCCCCCTCCAACAAGAGATATAAAATAAAATAAAAACTCTACTAAAACCACATCATAGACACATCTCTCTTGCGTCTCTTCTGGTAGACCTAGAACTCACGCCTAGACTCAATGTCCTCATCACTCCCTTTCTTTGCTCTTATTTTGGTTGTCGTCTTTAAAGGTTTTCTCCAATGCAAAGTTTCATGATTGGGTATTTGGGTGGAAGGACCTTGTTTTGGGTAATAAGAGCAGTCTTTCTTTTTTTGCTACGTGGGGCTTTGTATCTCTCATACAATTCTCCCTATGTATCTTGCTCTTTCTTTTTGCTGCTCTAATGTAATTACTTTATCCTTTTCAAAAAAAAAAGATAATATTGGGTTTAAATAAAAGGTTTAAATCATGTGATGTGCTTGACTAATGGTCAACAACGAATAGCTGACGATAAGGGGTATTCTGAAATTGAACAGTGTCTGTCAATGGGGATTTTGGTATTTCAATTAATATGATTTATCGAATAGGGAAAGAACATTAGACACAGAAAAGAATTCCACATTAGCCTATGGTTAGACGCATTTGCTTCTCCCAATACATATAACAACTATGAAAAACAAAATATCCACTGAAGTCTATGACAAAACAAAATATCTAATGATCTTCTTCATCTATAGTCTTCAGCTCTCATGATATTCTATCTATTTCCACTATTGGTTCGTTTAAATTTCAGCTTATTTCTTCATAATCGATTGCTAGGGCCATCTCAACCACCCTTTTCCTTTATCATTATTATTATTATTATTTTTGATGAATGAAAAATTTATTAAAAAAAGGGGAGAGGGACCCCTAAAGAATAAGAAACACAAGAGAACAAAAGGGAAGGGGGCAAAAGGAAAAGGAAACAAAAAACAGAAAAGACGGGGCCCAAGACACCCCCAGGCCCCACCCCAAACTAAAGCAGATGACAACCAATCACCCTATTCCAATCCCTAGAGAGATCCCCTGCCCTAAGGCCCCCACACCCTTTACAAAGAGGAGCCAAAAAGGAAATCAACTCGTTGGCTCTTTTATACACAAAACCATCATAGATCCTTTACCATACCTTGAGAGTACCCTGTAATTTTCATCCATTAAAATTTCTGATTTCCTGATTTCATAATCTTTTCTTTTAAAACCCCCGTAAACCCATCTTATTTCATTAAATCAGAACCTTATCTATCATTCATCCCACCACTACTCCTTGTAGTTCAGTCCTAAATTCTTTAAATCCCTAGACTGTCCTAAATTTCATACATCAGCCACACAACACCTTGATGTAACAAAATGCGAATCCATTTAACCCACCTACATGATTAAGAAGAAAAGTACAACTTCCAGCAACGTAAAATCAGCACTAAGACATCAGATAAATTGAAGGCCAATGTGAATGAAAAATCTAGAATTTTGCAGAATGGGAACAATAAATATGCTATTAAGAGTTTGATGCTTACCAAATCAGCTCCCCTATCCTCCAACCTTATGTCTCTCGTCAGAACATCAGGTGCTATACCATAGAGAGTCGGATTCCCCAACATGCGAACATACAAATAAGTGTAACCAATCCAATTGCAGGCTTCTCTAGCATTCTGAACTGTTCCAAGAACAATTTCTGCATTTAACTGATCAGCCAATTTGGATACAAATTGACTTTCAATAGGAAGCTGTTGATTCATGAGTGAGAGATAGTATTGCAGCTCACTATGGCCAGTAATGATTATTCCTTCACCTTAGGAGTCATACTGAGGCCTTCCTGCACGACCCAGCATCTGTATAACATCCAAAGGACTTAGCTCAGTCCATGCTCCTTTCTCAGGATTGTATATCTGTGTGCCCTTGATAATCACAGTGTGAGCCGGCAAATTAACTCCCCAAGCAAGAGTAGCTGTTGAAACCAATACTTGCACATGCCCATCACCAAAAAGGTCCTCAACGAGTTGGCAATCTGCCCTTGCCAATCCAGCAAGATGAATTGCAAACCCGTGAGGCAAGAGGTCTTTAAGAGCGTTGCTCTTGACCAATTCCATATGACTGAAGAATCTCACGGCTCGCACTGTCCTCTTTCAGGAATCGCCCAAGGGTGTCATTAGCAAGAGCAGAATCTCATATTGCACGAGCTGTTTTTGCCGTCTCTTTCCTTGAATGGACAAATATAAGAACTTGATGCTTTCCTGCGACAGCCATGACTTTCTCATAACACACATCATTCATCAACTGGAATCTCTGCAAAGGCTTCTTCACTGTAATTCCAATATACTGCTGAGCATGTGGGCAGGGTCTGTAACTATTGTCAAAATGAAACAATCTTTTTTCAAGATCAACCCGCAAAAACAATGCCACATCTTCGTAGTTAGGGAGTGTAGCTGATAACCCAACCAACCGGATGTGCTCTTTTGTGGTCTCAATTTGTCTAACTGTTCTTGCAACAATACTTTCAAGCACGGGTCCTCTGTTATCATGAAGAAGATGAATCTCATCTATGATAAGAAGTTTTACAAGCTGCGTATAAGTTTGGTCTCCAGACTTTCTGGTGATAATATCCCATTTCTCAGGAGTAGTGACAATTATTTGAGTTTCTTCAATTTGTTGTCGAGTAAGCGATTGATCTCCACTTAGCTCCTTCACCTTGACATCATAATGTTGCAGACAATTGGACAAACCACTTCAGCAACAAGAGCTTTCATCGGTGCCACATAGACAATCTTATAATTGCTGTTGTTGAATGATCCATCTGCATTCCTATGCAACGCAATCTGCTGAAGAATGGTTAGCATGGCGACATTCGTCTTCCCTGCTCCAGTGGGAGCACATAAGAGAATATTCTCTGCTGTAAAGAGGGCAGTTTCATAAACTCTACTCTGCACTCTGTTCAGCTGGGTCATCCCTTTAAAAGCTGGCTGTGCCCAGTCAGGCATGACCGAGATCTTAATAAGTTCTTCACCAGCAGCAAGTGGCTTTGGCTTCAATGCTGGCACATGAACTTCTTCATACCCCTTGCTATGATTCCTATATGAGCCCAATGGAAGCTCACATTTCTTGTTGGCCATCAAGAGACCACCTTGGTTAAAGGCAATGCTGTCAAGGTCAAGCAACTGGCGCTGCCCCTTCAACCAACCACTCTCTGGGTCCCGATCAACAAAACCCCTCCGATCCCGATCCCTATCACCATCCCCAGTACTACTCTCGTCTTTCAATCTCCTAGCCTCTTCTCTTATACTTTTCTCCAAGTTCTTCTGTCGTTCCTTAGCAGTCGCTCTAGTAGCATGCAATTGCTCCAAAATAGCAGCCAAATCTGAACCTAAACCCATCATTTCTTCCTCAATTTTCTTCCTCTCCTCCTGGTCTTCAGCCCTTGCCAAACGAGTACACCACACTATCTTCAGCCGGTTTCGCAAAAGAAATTTAATGAGGCTGAATTTATCAAAATCAAGAAGCACCAAGAGCCTATTTTCCACTTCCCTGTCATCTCCTTCAGCAAGTACTTTAAGCACATCCTCTGCAAGTTTCTGACAGTGTTGAGGGTCAATCTCGTCATATGCATGAGAGATCTTCCTCTGAAGCCAATATGCATCAATGTCTTGAACATTGAGTGTCATTCCCTCATTGGCTTCTAGCATATCATCATCATCAATCCCACCACCCATTTGCATTGCCCCTGCACCATTGGAATCAAGCCCATCATCTTCCTCCACTTCCACCTCATGGACCACATCATAATCACTATCGTCCTCTTCCTCCTCCTCTTCTTCAAACTCGACAGCAACACCCACATCATCATCAAGAGCATCATCAGCAGTAGTGGCTGCAGACCCTGCTGCATCAACCCCATCCTGGAAGTCCGTAATTAGCCTCCCAATAGACACCAGCTGATCAAACACCTGGTTTGGGATTGGATTCAACAGCCCATCAATCTCCTTCTTCTTGTCCAGATTCTTGACCGCATCATTTTTTAGAACCCCCAAAACCTCATCAGCTGCACCACTTACGACATTCGGTGGTTGCCCTCCTAAGTGCTGTTGAATGACACCAAGCAATGCCTCATATGCTGCCCGTGTCTCCTTCGTCTTCGGCTGATAAACACCTTCCTCCGTGATAGAAAGCACACTGTCATCTTGAAGACGCCGCCTTTTGCTTTGCCTACTGGGTAAAGATTCAGAAGCAAAAGATTCACGTTCCTTCTTCTTCTTTGACTTCTTCAGCTTCTCATCAGACTCCGGTGGTTTTCCTTTGAAAGCCCGATCACCAAAGCTTTTTGGGTCTATTTTTCCATACAGGGATTCAGGTTCACCAGTAGGCTCATGGGTATCCCGCGGCCGAGAATCCGTGGTCAGTACAAGACTAGAATTTGCTCTGTATTCATACTGTTTAAATCGGGCGTGTGCCTCAGCACCACCACCCAAATGTGCCATTTTCTCACCAACAAAAACTTAAACCAATAACCTAGAAAGAAAGCAGGAAAATTTGCAATCAGCGAGAAAAAAAAAAACCTCTAAAAACCCTTTACAGAAGCAAGGTTAATGGAATCAAATACACAAAATTTAGCATCAAATAGGCCACTCACTGGTAAGGTGAACAGAATCAAATAGAACAAATTTTAACTGTAAAGCTTTCTTAATCATTTAGCATCAAATAGAGAGCACTATTTGGTAAGGTGAACGGATTCAACTTGACAAAAATTTCATTATTACAGCAAATGACTGAGATGTTTTAAAGAAAAGAATACTCACCGGTAAATGCAATCCGATGATACCAGTCGCCGGAGCTTTCGCCGCTGCAAGTCCCCAATCTCTGCCCTCGCCTCTGTTATCCGTTCTCTTCTCACTGACCCCTTTTCCTCCCTTGCTGGTTTTATTGCTCCAGTGCTTTTTATCGAGGGTCTGCTTAGACTCCAAACCGACCTAGGGCTGACAACGGTCGAATACGAATCGGATAGAGGTATATCCGTTTTTGTATTCGTTTAATAGACTGTTTGGTAGCCACCTGCAACGTAATCATTTTGCTTGAGTTTTTGAAGGCATTTGTAGACACTAACAGGATGGTTTATAAATGAATGAACACATTCAGATGGATTTGCAGCCAGTTATGCTCGATAAGACAAGTCATTTCTTTTTACAGAAAAATCAAAGGTGACTTCATTTATAATTGTAGTTAACAAATCAGTATACATTTGAATGGGTCCATTAAGGAACCATCATCCCATGGCTACAAATGCCTTGAGAAACTCAAATGAAATGATTATGTTACAGGTGGCAGCCAACCAGATCCAACCAGATCGGATTAAAGCAATTAAGGACCTAGGAATTATATAAATAGAAGACGGTTGATAGATCACAAGAGAATGGGAAAGTGGCGCTACTGGGTTAAGGTCAAGGTTATGGTATTCATATGTTTTATTCTACGTAAGACATTATAATATAAATATTAATTTTGATGGATTCAGATATTTGGTTGGATAATCGAATTGGATATAGATGCATTCAAATTGAATATTTATGGATCAAAAACACGAATCAAATGCGGAAAAAAATATATAGGAATGTTGACAACCTTAGTTTAGATTTTTTATTCATTTATTATAACACCCTTCTTTAAATCTGTGAAACATGACGGACTCTTGTGTTGTGTATGCCCTTTTGCTAATGATAATAATGAGGCAAGTTGTCATATGCCCAAATGGGCATTTTAGTAAGATCAAATTTTATTATTATTATATATATGAGGAGTTATTTTAAAAAATTATTAAATGAGGATCATGTAAGGAATGTCGGTTTAGGAATCAGTAGAGTAGTGGAGATTAGAGATCATAGATATCTCTGTAAGATTATAGTGATGGAAGTTAAAGAGGGTTTAAAAAGAATGAAAATATGAGAGGCATTAGGACTTGAGGTTTGGAAATGTATGGGAGATGATGACTTATCATGGTTAATTAAACTTTTTAATAAGATCATTAGAACAAAAAAAAAAGATGTTGGATGAGTGGAGGAAAAGTATTGTGGTCCCTATATACAAGAACAAATGGAATATTCAAAATTGCACCAAATATCGTGGAAGCAAGCTTATAAACCATACAATGAAACTATGGAAGAGAGTGATTGAACATCAACTAAGACATAAAACTAGAGTGCTTAAAAATCAATTTGGATTTATGCTTAGGAAATCAACAACTAAAGCTATTTTTCGGCTTCAACGATTGATAGAAAAAGTATAGAGAAAAGAATAAAGATCTTCACATGGTCTTTATTATTAACCTAGAAAAAGCATATGATAAGGTACCAAAAGAAATCATTTGGTGGGTTTTAGATTAAAAAAAATAAAAAAAGGTCCCAAGTAGATATATTGACATAGTTAAGGATGTTATGTTTAATGGAGCGATAATTGGTGTTAGGACAACAGGGGGAGAGACAAATGAGCTTGTAATCGTAGTAGGCTTACATCAAGGGTTGGCATTGAGTCCGTACATTTTTGCCTTAGTTATGGATGAGTTGACTAGGTGCATACAGGAGGAATTGTCATGGTGTATGTTATTTGTTGATGATGTTATGTTGATTGATGATACTAGAGAGTGGGTAAATGCCAAGTTAGAACTATGGAGGGATGTTCTAGAATTAAAGGGTTTTAGGATAAACGAGACTAAAATAAAATACATGGAATGTAAGTTTAGCTAAAATATGAGTAGAAATGAGGGAATAGTTAGAATTGCTAACCAAGAGATGCCTTGGAGTGACCATTTTCGTTATCTTGGTTCAATCATGCATAAGAAATGGGATATTGTAGATGATGTTGCTCATAGAATTAGAGCGGGATGGTTAAAGTGGAGAGATGCTTCTATAATGTTGTGTGATAAATGAATACCACTAAAATTGAAGGGTAAATTCTATAAGATAGCTATAGGACCAGACATGCTTTATGGAGATGAATGTTGGGCAGCCAACAAACAACATGTACATAAAATGAGTGCGGCTGAAATGAGGATGTTGAGATAGATGAGTGGCAAAATTAGAAAGGATAGAATTAGGAATGAATCCATATGTGGGAGCTTAGGTGTAGCACCAATAGGTGATAAAATGAGGGAAAGTTGATTGAGATGAATTGGGCATGTGCAACGAAAACCAATGACTACACCAATGAAGAGTGAGACTATGCAAGTTGAAGGTGCTAAAAGGACTAGAGGAATGCCAAGATTGACCTGGGTTGAAGTAGTAAGGAGGGACATGGCAACTTGTAATTTAACAGCAGATATGGCCCTAAATAAAGCGGAATGGTAGAACAGGATTTGTGTAGCCGACCCTAAATAGTTGGCATAAGGTTGTTTGTTGTTGTTGTTGTAATAAAATAATTTCACACTAATAGTTAAATTAACATTTTTAAATTCGACAAAGTGCTGCAATGAAAAAAAATTACTCTATTACAATAGATTTTTTTTAATTTAAAAAATTTAACAATTTACAATTTTAAATATATTAAATATTACTTATGCAACCAAATGTCTCTACTTTGTCATGCAACTAAAATAAAATCTTTCACAGTAAAATTCAAATATGCTTAAAATTTCAGCATAGATAATAATAAAAAATTTCTTATAATTTTTTTTTTAAAATAAGCTAATATCGTTTAAGATTGTAATTTTTATATTGTTTTATGTTGATTGAATAACACAAGCAGTGAAGATTTTGACACTTAATATATATATCACAACAATATTTCAGTATGTTATGATATCAATCTAGAATCAAGAAAAACTACAATAAATATGTTCAGTAGATTACTTACAATAAATTGTACTTTTAGATAAAGCATTAACTAGAAAGTACAATAATCTATGTAAATAGCAAATAATGAAATAAGAGTTAAGAAAATTTATTGGTTTAAAGGTATCGTTGAGACACGTCT
>JAOXJP010000015.1:263402-287385 GCA_025762735.1 Platanus orientalis | reverse complement strand
ATATATATATATATATATATATATATATATATAATGTATGAATATTTAATAATTCTTAATATTTAAATCATCCCCTCCAAAGTT
The DNA here is from genome assembly GCA_025762735.1 of Platanus orientalis. Taxonomy (NCBI): domain Eukaryota; kingdom Viridiplantae; phylum Streptophyta; class Magnoliopsida; order Proteales; family Platanaceae; genus Platanus; species Platanus orientalis. Next base: position 287,301 of record JAOXJP010000015.1, on the reverse strand, counting down.
TGGTACACATACTATTTTTAGTAAATAGTGAAGAATCATCTAGGTCCACAAGTTTGTACTCAATTTTAACCATCCGATCTTGTCAGATGGCTGCATTATGCTTAGATCATTTATTTGTAGGGTTTTAGCTATGGGTCCCACATGTTCAATACAGCTTTCACTAGGGGTGGCAATGTTTGATACAACCCATTAACCCGACATGAACCCAACACGAAATAACCAGGTTAGGGTTGACAATAAACATGTTTTGGGTCAAAGCGGGTCACTGCTTTGACACAACTAAGGTTCAGGTTGAGTCATATAGACATATACCCTTAACTTGACACGAAATGAAACTGACCCACTAACATGAATTACCATGTAACCAGCAAACCCGACACGAACCCAACACAAAATAAGTGGGTTGTGGTTCACTTTCAGCGTGTTTCAGGTCAAAGCAGGTTGACCCACTTTGACACGATTAATAAATGGATTGGGTTCGGGTTGAGCCATATAGTTTTATACCCTTATCTTGACACGAACCTGATCCACCAAAATGAATTGCCACACCTAGCTGGCAGGTGTAATTATCCAATAGTAAACAAGAAAACACATGTAACATATAATAATAATAATAATAATAATAATAATAATAATAATGTGTTTGAATTCTGTCATGGTTGATTTCGATCAGATGGTAATAAGATGTGGTTCCATGAATACATGACTATATGACTTTTTTTTATGGGATTCTATTGCATTATTATTCTGGTGTGCTTGTTCAACATTTACATAAACTTTGCAACTTCATATGTAATTAAATCCATTAAATTCCTTCTTAGCGGCTAGAACTAAGAAAATACATCTCCGCGTGGGAATTATTGTTTATTACTAACACATTTGTAGAATGAGGTTGTACCACTCAAATAGATATGGCCCCATCAAGAGGTACCTATTTCAATGGAAATCTCAAAAGAATACTTTCTCAATTTAGGAGTGTGGGGAACTAAGTAACCACGTTAGAACACAACTTTGTCTACTTACAGCCACAGGGTTGGTCCCCAAAGCAACACTTCCCTTGTTGGAATCCCAAGTGGAGACTTGTAACTTCATCTGAAATTCAAGGTCATGGCTTGGGTTGGAAATTCCTTCTCCTTTGAATATCATGGCTTGCAAGGGTTTGTGATTTGCAGAAGAAAAGCCTTTATAAAAGTTGCTTTTGAGATCATCCTCGACGATTCCGATCGATTTGCAGAGCTTAAAATATTGTGAACAGGAGATCAACTAGAAACCTTGTGGGAATTCCTGTGCAAACTACATCTGAATGAGCTGAGGTGCTTCTTCTTCTTCTTGCTTGGTGGTGCTAGTGCTGGCACCTCTGTAGGAGGTGGCGACATTGGTGCCGGTGGAGGAACCGCAGGCAGGGGAGATGCAGGCGGAGGACAAGCAGGTGGAGGAGATGCGGGCGGGGGAGATGGGGAGATTTAGGAGGAGGAGATGCAGGCGGAGGAGAAGGGGTTAGCTAAAACCACAATAGGCAGATGCAGATGAGAGGCTCTTTTGTCTCGAGGAGAGTCCGTTCGTTTCCCCCCGATAATTTTTTCAACCTTTTTCCACCCGTTTTCCAACCTAATTTATGGGATTTTAAATCCCCCCAAAATACTATTATTTTTTAATCCCACTATTTGTGATTGCAACCAAAGATGAGATTTCTCACATTTTTCTCATCTCACACCGAGTGAGAATGCAACCAATCACACCCTTTACCTTTTACGAAACCAGAGAAGATGCTGGCCACCTATAAGATGAACCCACACGTATATGAAATGCGTTGATTGTAGACTTTTTTATACACAAAGTTGACTTCAAATCATTTTTACAATAAAAACACAAGGAGGTTTCGTTAAAGACCTGGTGTTGGATAGGGACAAGGGAAGGTAGTGAGAAACCTCTGTTCACATTTTCCCGTCTTTTTTCCTTCTCCGTTGCCCTCTTTTCCCTTTTCTCTTTCAGACAACTAGAACAAGATCCGAAATTTCAGGTCTGAAGCTCAAAAGGATTCAAGTCTACAGGATTATTCTAAATTGATTCATTTCCAACGAGTTCATCCGAATTGTAAGTCTATTTGATCTTTGTCCCAAATTGGCAATTTTAATTACTCCGTCTCTTTTCTTCATTTTAACATCTTTTTTTATTTGATCATAGCTTTTCTTGTAGTATAACTCTGATTCGCTGTAAAGGATTTTCATTGTATCAAGATCCTTGAAGGTAAACTACTGTAATGCTTAGAAAATTCCTCTGCCCTGTAATAGTTTTTTCTTGCAGACGATTAAAGTATGAATCTCAGATGGTTGATTTTTTTTCTTTTATTTCTATTTCCCTAATTTGGGGTTATTGTTTACTGGGAATACAGTGGAGGAACAGTTGAGTAGGTTTGAAGGTTTATAGCTGTAGATATTCAAGCCCATTTAATTCCTTTTCTCTTTTTTATTCTCCCTCCCACCTTCCTCTTTTTGTGTTTTGTAGAGGGAAGATATGGTGGATGCAGTCGTTTCAGTCTTCTTGGAGAAACTGCTTATTACTGTTCAAGAGGAGAGCTCAATTGTGACTGAATTTAGGGAGCAGTTCGACAGGCTGAGGAGCGAACTCCAGCTCATGCAAAGTTTTCTCAAAGATGCGGACAGGATGAAGAGGAAACAGCAGATTCTCCGCACAATCCTGGTTCGTCTGCAAGAGTTGGTTTACGAAGCTGAAGAGATATTGGCTGATTGCCAGGTACGATCCAAGGAAGACGAAGACATTGCTCCCAATTGTTCCATGTGCTTCTCCCCTTCCGATTTGCCGTTCCGTTACCAAACTGGAAAGCGCCTCAGAAAAATCAATGAGGAGATAAGTGATATCAAACAGAATATCTCAACCTACCTTGGCGTGCCAATTATAGTTCAACTGGTCGACCAGGAAACGCCCAGATGGAGCTCCCCTCTTTACGACCATACCCAAGTGGTTGGATTGGAAGGCGACACACAGAAGCTAAAACAGTGGCTATTTGAAGCAGGCAATGGCCTACTTGCAATTGGGATCGTCGGCATGGGTGGAGTGGGTAAAACAACTACAGCTCAGACAGTCTTCAACGACAGAGAAGTAGAAGACCATTTTGAAAGGAGGATGTGGGTCTCTGTTTCTCAGACATTAAATGAAGAACAAATCATGAGAAGTATGTTGAGGAACTTGGGAGATGCTAGCGTGGGAGATGATCGGGGAGAATTGTTGAAGAAAATAAATCAGTACCTTCAAGGAAAGAGGTATTTGATTGTGATGGACGATGTATGGAGCCTAGACAATACCTGGTGGCTCCGAATTCATGAAGGATTGCCGAAGGGAAATAAAAGCAGCGTCATAATTACTACTAGAATTGAGAAAGTTGCTCAAAAGATGGGAGTGTCTGAGATGAGAACCCATCGACCCAAATTCCTCAGCAAAGATGATAGTTGGTTGTTGTTCCGTAAGATAGCCTTTGCAGCAACTGGGGGTGAGTGTCGTCACCCTGAATTGGAGGATGTTGGGAAAGAGATTGTAGAAAAATGCAGAGGCCTACCATTAGCAATCAAGGCTGTTGGGGGAATAATGCTCTGTAAATTGCCTTATTATGACGAATGGAGGAGAATTGCAGACAATCTCCGTGAGGAATTGGCAGAAAATGATGACACAGTGACGGCTTCATTGCAATTGAGCTATGATGAACTCCCATCTTATCTAAAGTCATGCTTTCTTTGTTTCTCTCTTTATCCAGAAGATTGCGTAATAACCAAGGATCAATTAGTCCGTTGGTGGATTGGAGAGGGTTTTGTTCCAGTGAGGAATAATGGTAGATTAGCAACAGAGGCAGGGGAAGATTGTTTCTCAGGTTTAATGAATCGATGTTTGATAGAAGTGGTTGATAAGAGCTACAATGGAAATATTTACACGTGCAAAATTCATGATATGGTTCGTGATTTGTTGATCAAAATGGTACATAATGATGCTGATAATGGAGCCAGTTGCCGTCGTTTGAGTCTTGGAAGCGACAATAATAGAGGGCAACTTCACAGTAGTTTAAAGAACATTCAAGCTACTTTAAAGCTGCGGGCATTGTTGTCAACAACTAAGACTGGTGAAGTAAACAAGATCGCTACAAGCATCGCAAAGAAGTTCTGTGATTGTCGGTATTTAAGGGTATTGGATATTTCAAAATCAATCTTTGAAACACATCTTACAAATCTGTTGGATCAGGTTGGTTTGCTTCAACATTTAACCTATCTTAGTATAAGCAACACACACCCATTGATTCAAGTCCCTCATTCACTGGAAAAGCTCAGTAATCTTCAAATTCTGGATGCAAGTTACTGTCAGAATCTGAAAATCCTCCCATCATACATCACAACTTTGGGAAAATTAACCATCTTAGATTTAAGCAATTGCGGCTCACTCAGATACTTGCCAAAAGGACTGGGAAGGCTTTCAAATCTTCAAGTGTTGCTGGGGTTTAGACCTGCACTATCAAGTCAATCAGAAGGTTGCTGTATTGCAGAATTGAAGAACCTGATGCATCTTAGAACGCTCGAATTGCGGCTGACTAGGGGTGATGAGGTTGGAGACAATGAGGTAGATGCTCTTTATCACCTAAAACAACTGCGATTTCTAACCATAAGTTGCTTTGATAGTCACGGTAGCGATCTCATAACAAAGCTGGATAAACTCTCTCCTCCTCAACAACTTCATGAGCTTTGCCTTAAGTTTTTTCCAGGGGAAAATAGTCCAACTTGGCTCAACCCCATTTCACTTCCCATGTTACGATATCTCTCTATCTCTTCGGGAAACCTGGCCAAGATGAACCAGAGATTTTGGGTTACAGAGAATGGAGGTTGGAAAGTGGAGGGCTTAATGTTAGAATCCTTATCAGATTTGGAAGAGGAATGGCCAGCAATGCATCAAGCGATGCCGTCTCTGAGAATCATGAGTATTTGTTGGTGTCCAAAGTTGGAGTCTTTCCCGATTGAAGATGTTGGGTTTAAAGGTGGTGTGTGGAAGAAAGAACATAGGATGTAGAAGAAATAAACTATCAAGGTGGCAAGTATCCTTTGTAAGATTAGTATTGTCTTTGCTTTGTAATACATTGTTTGATTTTTATTTTTTATTAAGTGTGGACACGAAGATTCTTCACTTGGAGAACAATAAGAATCCTTTGTTCTTTCTTCCACACTAGGAGAACATGTAATCTAAGAAGATGTTTAGAGTTTTATACGACAAAAAACAAAACACTAGAAGTTGCTCTCCCAAATCAGATATGGAATTTCATAGGTTACCTTATGGATGTCAAGTGAAGCAACTGTTTTAGTAGGACCTTATCTCTAAACAGGCATGGGGACCGTCTTCTTAAGTCCCTTTATTTCCAAAACCTGACTTTATTTATTCTAAATCTAAGAGTAATGTTTCCCGGGCTTGGAAGAGTATTTAAAAAGGGAAGGACCTTTTCTGCAAAGGCATAAAAAGTAGGATCTGGTGAGTCTATCAATATTTGGAATGATCACTGGATTTCTTAATCTTCAAATTTCCAGCTTAATCCTAGTGATCAAGAGCCCCTTAATCTCAAAGTTTCTAACATCATCAATTTGGATACCAGACAATAGAATTTGGATCTTATTGAAAATGCTAAATCTTGGGAAGATATGGATCATCTTGCTAGGATTCCCCTTAGTATGTCCTCCCATGAGCATGAGAACTAATTTGGCATTTTGACAAAATGATGTAGGATACCAAATAGATCACTAAAAATTAGGTGAGAACGAATCTTGTGAGAACTGTGAAAATGGCATCAGGGTACGGATGCATCAGTGCCAAAAAGTGATAAGTGCCCCCCAAAAAGTGCAAATCACTTTTTGGTACTGATGCGTCAGCCCCTCAGGTGCCGTTTTCATGGTTCTCAAGAGATTCGTTCTCACATAATCCAAGTCCCAAATAGATTGGTCCTACAAGGTTAAGAAGGTGACGGGAATTCAAGAATAACTAAAAAGAACCAAGAACTAGAATCTTGAAATAAAGAAAGAAAGAAGTTTAATTGAACAAATTAAACAATTCAAGACTTGACTTCTTGGAATGAGAAAATAAGAAATATGAAATAAATCAAGAAGGGAGAAGAAAATTGGAAGAAAGGACGCATAAGGGTAGTTCTATAATTTCTGGATAGAATCTCTAAATTACCCAAATACCTCTACTAATGCATCAAAATTTTATAAAATTTTATAGGGAGTTAGATGACTCTTAGAGGGATTCCCATACAAAATTTCATTGAATTTTGAGATCTTTAGGTGTAAAGTCTTTAAAATTCATATCTGTAGAGATTCTTTAACGGAGGATTCAAGAAAATTAAGAAAAAGAAATTCTTTAATGGATGATTCAAGAAAATTAAGAAACAAGAAATTATTGACGAATCTTTAATCTAAGAAATCAATCAGTGCAGAAAATTTAAAGAATCATTAAGATAAATGCAAGAATCAAGAAAAAGATACAAGAAAGAGAAAGAAAGAAAGAATCAAGAAATAAGAAAATAGCAAGAAGAGAGGAAAAATTGAAGAAACTCACTTCATGTGAGCCCACTCGTGGACTCCACAATTAACCAAAATCTTTATTTCATCTTTAAAAAATTGATTACAACCTAATAACCATTCTTTATATAGACTTAGACCACTAGACCCCTAAACCAACTATGAATCCATTCCTTGGCATTTAATGTCTTATTACATAAAATCTAAATTAAGTCACATTTCCTTTCTAAATTACTAGACGTGTCTTGGGGATTATCCATGGTCCTCAAGCTTCTTCTTCTTTACATAATATGCTCATGCATCACAAAAGAGGCTCCTTTGTTGTGGAGTTGGCTTACATGCTCCCACCACCCTAATCTTTCAAATACTAATCATTCTCCTTAGAGTAAATTGTGGGGTGTCCCTACTCCTCAAAAATTAAACATTTTATTTGAAAAGCTTGTTGAGGTGCACTTAAGACAAAAGAGAGCCTTATTAAATGTAAGATTGTTGTCTCTCCATTATGTTCTCTTGTAGGCTTATAAATGAAATCAAAGATTTGTAGGATCCAGAAAAGGACCCGTTTCTTTTTGGATTCCTACTTTGGTGGGTCATGTGAAGATAAATTTTGACGGGTCCTTCCTCCCTTCATCAGGATGTCTGTTTAGAGGTATTCCTTCCTCCCTTTCTCCCTTACATGATTACCAAATAACAAATGTGTCTGTTTAGTGGTAAATTTCCTGGAATAGGAAAAAACTGGAAAACCACCAAGAGAAATGGTGGCAATGTAAAGTATGAAAATGTCATATTCATATTCCAGCTACCTTTAAGGCATCAAAGTGAAAAGGCATCAACCCTATTAAGAGAAGCCTTGGTTCTGATTTTCAAACTAGTGGTGACAAAGTTAAAGAAGATGTGAAAAAGAAAACAAAATATGAAGTTCAGACTCGCCGATACAAAAAAATAAAAATGTTTGCCAAATTATCTCAGAAAAAAAGAGAAAGATTGAACAAATACTACATTTACGCTCAAAAACTGAAAACAAGATTAACCCCAACAAAAAGAAAAAAGAAAAAAATGAAAAACAAGAGGGCTTAATAACATTTATGAAAAAGGTAACAGTTTGATCAAAACTGACCAGAATCAAAGGGTTAGCCACTTGCTGAATTGGTGTCGGCTCTGTGAAACCCTTCTCAGTGCGCGAATAAGACAAGGGTCCAAACTGAGCTCTTCAAAGGTCTGATTCTTTTCTTCTTCTTCGTTCTTATTGGGTAAGTTCTTAGCAACAATAGCCATTGACTTCCGGCTGAAATAAAACTGAAGTTCAGACGAATTCAGAGCAAAGAAAACAAAAAGAAAAAGAAAATAAAATAACGCCACAACACAGAACAAATGGATGCATACAAAGTGTAACAACCAAATAATTATCTTGATAAAACAAATAAACCCTTCCATTAAACTTGACAGAATTTATTCATCTTCTCGATTGTTGATCCTAAAAACCTATTTACATCAGATTTCAAAGAGGGGATAAAAGGAAACCAAAAATAAAGTAAAAGACACGATCAGGATATACAAAGCACCATAAAGATTTAGGGTTTTTGGGGACCTGTTGTTAGGCAAAAAAATGGATGATAAACTGATACTCATTGCTCTTCCCCTCAATGTGCGTGAGAGAGAAGGGCGGGGGTGGTAGTTGGCAGCGCGAAAGAGACAATTTCCCTCTATGTGTGCCCAAGAGTATGGGCTAAAGTAACCCTAACGTAAGGTTTAACAAAAACAGTAGAAGCTGGAAATACTTTTTTCCCCTCACAGCCAATGACCGGCACGACTCGCAGAGAATACGGATTGGAGAAGAAGACCATTGAAGCTCCCTAGGATTTACATCCCTTCCCTTGCCCCTCACCATCCAACCAAATTGGTCAGAGGTTGAAAATTGTGGTCCGGATTTTGTGCACACGGACAAAGAGGTGGACACATCAGTGCCGAAAAGTGATTAAATTTTTTGGGGGTGCTTATCACTTTTTGACGCTAATGTGTCCATCCCTTGGTCTGTGTGCACGTAGTACACATGGATTTTGTGTACACAAAATCCTGACCGGGCGTTGGGTGGTGCTGTGCTGGTTTTTTTGGCTCCGGATTTGATAGACAATTTAGAGACTACCTAAAGTAAGAACAACATCAAGGCCGACACATCAGTGCCAAAGAGTGAAAAGGCATCCCCCAAAAGGTGAATATCACTTGTTGGGTGCTGATGTGTTAGCCCTAATGTCATTCTTACTTTAGGCACTCTGTCATTCGGAAACTAAGGCATCCCAAGCCGAAGGATAACTCCTCTGGATTTGGTAGGACAGCTTAAAGTTAGCCTAAAGTAAGAATAACATTAAGGGTTGACACATCAGTGCCAAAAAGTGAAAAAGCATGCCCAAAAAGTGTATATCACTTTTTTGGCACTGATGATGTGTTCCCCTAATGTTATTCTTATCTTAGGCTAACTTTAAGTTGTCCTACCAAATCTCAACCGAAGAATAAAGTATAAATGGGCATTTCTCTAGGTGACGTGAAATGTTTTGTGGTGAAAAAGTGTTTGTAGTGTGTATGGTGAATGATAAGTTGACATGTATTGTGTTGGGAGTTAAAATCATGAAAAAAAGTGTTCAATTGAAAAAGTACATGTTCAAAAAGAGACCCTAAACATAAAATGTAGAATCTCTTGCTCTTGGGCTTGAAGGAGTATCTTGAGAGGTAGAGACCTTCTTGTTAAAGGATTGCTTTGGAATGTTGGGGATGGGAGAAACATTGATATTTGGAAAGACCCTTAGATTTCTAATGCAAATAACCGTAGACTCAACCCGATAATCCAAGAATCTCCCCAAGTTCACAAAGTGTATCAATTGATTGATCAGGATACTAAGTTTTGGAATCTCTCTTTCATATGTAGTTGGATTCCCCCCCCCCTGGATGTTGAGTTCATTCCAAGGATTCATATTCCTCAAGGGTAGATGAAGGATCAGCTTATCTGGAAACCTGATAAAAAAAGATGCTTCTCTGTAAAATCGGCCTACTTTTTCTCTGTAGATCAATCTTAGTCCCACTCTAATAGCATCACCCAAATCCCTAATTCTTCCTCAAATCAAACTCATTGGAAGCTTATCTAGTCTTTGAATATCTCCCCTAAAGTCTAACATTTTATATAGTGTGCATGTAAAGAGACTCTCGTTGTAAAAGAAAATCTTATTAAAAGGATAATTTATGTCAATGATCTTTACCCTTTGTGTAAAGAGGCAAAAGAGACTACCATGCATTGTTTGGTGAAATGTAGGGTGATTGCTCATGTCTGGTTTGCTTCCCCCCTAAGCCTTAGAACTGTCTTAGATACAAAAATTTTCTTTCCTATATTGGTTTCTTATGTGGTGCAATTTTCCTAACTATACGAAGCATTAATGTATTGATATTATTAATATTGTGGATATCTTTGCATGGAACATTTGGAAGGCTCGTAATAAGGTGGTGTTTGAAAAAATACCCTTTAATATGACTAATGCATCATCTGCTACTTTCAAGCTTCTTCTTGAGACTATTGCTTGCAACCAGACCTTGTTGAGAACAGATATGCGGACTGTAATGCTTAGTTGGAGACCTTTGGAAAACGATTTTGTTAAAGTGAACTTTGATGGGGCTTTTTGTGTGTCCTCACAGTCCTTTGGTGCTGGAGTGATTATTTGTTATTGAAGGGGGACGTTTATTCATGCAATGCAAATGGGAGGTTTTGCAGATTCTGCCTTGGTGGTTGAGTGCTATGTTGCTTGTTTGGCTCTTACTTTAGCTATTAGGTTGGGCTTTAGAAACGTGATCCTTGAAGGGGACTCTTTGGATGTTGTTTCTATGTTATCTAATCATTCGGATGTATTCCCGTGGGCCATCTGTGGTCCCATTCATGACTGTATTGATCATACAAAACTCTTTACTTCTTTCTCTTGTCTCCATGTCAAGAGATGTGCAAACTCGATTACTGACCGAATCGCTAAAAGTGGCTTGGGTTCTAACTCTACTACAGTTTGGGATTCATCACCCCCTATATGGTTGGAACCGGAGCTATCTTCTGATGTAGTTGCTCCTGGGCAACATTTATTTTCTTTTTAGTTTTGGTTACTATCTTTTTTTCAAAAACAAAAGAGACCCTAAATTCAAAAAGCCTTCAATCAATGCACACTTATAGAGGTCTGTGTCAACACATACAATCATTTTTTTCTTCACAAAGTGAAATTTCATTATACACGAAACATAGGCATCCCAAGAACCACCCAAGGAATTAGGTACGAACAATCCATGGACGAATAGGTGCTAATGGAGTCAGGGGTTGACACATCAGCACCAAAAAGTGATAATGTCCCCCAAAAAGGGTAAGTTACTTTTTTGGCACTAATGTGACTGCCCTAATGCTATTTGCACCAATTCATTCAAGGGGTGTTAGTACCAAATCAAAGCTCCAATAACTGATTTAACCATCCTATGAATCACCTGGTTAATCGAACAAGATTTATACACAACATCACAATCCTGAACATAGATATCAGGTTTTTACAATCTAAAAACAGACTTTCACTACCCATGGACTGACGAAACATTTGAATTTAACATGGAGACTATTCAAGGACTCACTCTTTATGATTATCTTAGTAATCCCGAGTTATTGACCCAGCAAAATTCCAAGCAAAATGAACTCCATTTTGACTGCAAAATGGGAGCAATACTCTCAACTTTAGTTTAGCAGGACCAATCGTTTGACCCTGTGTTGGTGGTTTATTCACTTTGACTTGGGTTCGGATGACTCATGTATATATGCAGAGTGGGTTCGATCAATGCCTCACTTAAGAGGAGTTTTACAAACCTCAAAAGAAAGAAATAGCTAACAAATAGAACATCTATTGATATGAAAATTGACAACATAGTATAAATATCTTACATAATCTAGAGGAGTCATGACTCTTGTTTGGAGTGTCCTCCCCAACAATGAGCATGTCAATTATAAGAACAATAAATTAATCAAATTCAATCATCAAAAACAAGCTACAGATTACTTTACATTACTTTTATTCCAAAGATAAACCAACATCTTCTCCTAAGATAAACTAGATTTTACAATGATGCTGAGGATCCTTTCTTCTTTTATCTCTTGCCTATTTATATCAAGCTAGTTGATTACAGTATCCTTTCATTTTCCACGTTGCAAAGTAGTTATCCCCTTTTTCCTAGCTTGTTGATCCAACCATTATTTCTATGGTGTTAAATGTCAATCATGGGGTGTATTGTGCCCTTATAGGTAATGACCCCTGTTTGTACATGGAGTCCACCTGTAGATAGTGATAAACATTCGTTATGTGCTGATGATCAGGACACATGCCATCACCTAACAAGATTTGCTTTATTCGAATTACTATTGAGCATGTTTTATGTCCCCAATCTAGTGGATGAATTTAAGGTTAATGGAATCCACGTGCCCTAAATCCGTATAAGAGATTCAAAATTGTGTCAACAAATGCTCCCACACGGGTCTAGTTTTGATCTTAACTAGACACATATGCCACCTTGTAATGCTTCAAATTTGCCCATATAAACCTCATTGATTGTTTTAGTGATTTGTACTCAATGATGTAACTAATTTGACTTGGTCATCTCAATCTTCATTTTTCAAGACTAGAAATCTTCAAATGTTTCATGTTCCTCGAATTTGCTCAATTTTCAATAACTTTGTTTAAAACAAAATTATGACTATTTTTACGTGGGAAACTAAACTATTCTTATCTTTAAGCAGTAATCATCGTCTTTGCCCAATTATAAATAGCTATCCTGAGTGTCAACTGTCTCTCATCCCTTTTTGTTATGGTCTTATGTCAATCTCCTCTACAACCATTATGATGGATCTCGATACCTTGGGGTGGTTTCAAACCTTGTTAAATGGGGTAATCCTTCACTTTGGTTTGCATCTGATACCCTAATTTCTTTCTTTATGAGATTACATAATCTATGTTTCTCACGTTAGGTCCGTTACCCGGTTCACCACCTCGTGGTGGTGGGTAGTCATTTCATCTCGAGTCTCCTTATTTCTCAAGGTTTTATTTTTCAATAGGTAATTATAAGTGAAGACGGGTTTTGAACTCTAGTCTATGGTATGACATCCACAGATTTTACCAACTTAACAAGTTGACATCTTTAGAAAGAGTGGTGATTATTTCTCAAGTTTTTTTTGCCTCTTCTAAGGAGTTGGAGAGTTTTGGATTAAAGGCACAAAACACACTTCCAGCAGGAATGAATACAAATGAAGCAGATTCTACTGGGCGATGACATGCATATTGAGGGTTAGCATATAACATACATAAATCACTTCCTACAAGTGCATGATGCACCTGACGAACAAACGTGGGTCGTTGCCTACTAGGGCACAATGCACCCCCATGATTATCGTTTGACACTATGGTGAAGAATGGAGATATTGGTTGGATAGATAAGCAAGGAAAAAGGAAGATAACCACCCTATAACTTAGAGAAAGAAAGATTATATGACTAACTAGTCTAGCATAAATAGATGAAAGATAGAAGAAACAAGGATCTTCAATATCATTATCAAAATTTAGTCTATCTTACGAGTAACATAGTCTGTAATTTGGTTTTAAGGAGTGCATTTGGTTCATTCCTTATTCATGTCATTGATGTGCTCATTGCTATGGAGGATACTCTAGATAAGAGTCGTGGCTCCTCTAAATCTGAGTAAGATATTTGTATTGTGCTATCAATCCTCATATTAATGTAAGTTTCATCTGTTTGCCATTTCTTTTTTTCGAGATTTGTTAAAAAACCCTTCTTAAGTGAAGCATGAATCAAATCCACTCTGATTATGCGGGCCACCCAACCCTGGGTCAAAATGAAAAAATCACCAACACATGAATAAGGAGGCTGTTAAAAAAAAATAGCCAGGCCAAATAAAAAAGAGGTACATAATAGCCTACAGAGCATATCCTCTAAGCATCTTCGAGTCCAAACAATGACCATGATTTTTGACGGATGATATACAAAGTGAGATTCCCCTTTTGGGTACCGTTAGATTGTATTTGCTTACAAAATCTCTCATTAGGAAAGTTCCACGTCTCTACAAGTCAAAATTTACACAAATTTAGTAGACAAAGTCAATAATTTCTTAGTGACACTAAAAACGGAGGCCATTTCAGCTGTTGGAGCTCGCTTAAAATCATAACCCAACACAATTTTATTGTTTTGATCTCTAAAACGGATCAATTTTACATGAATTGTCGATCACAAATAGTTGGGATAAGGTTTTTTTTTTTAGTTGAATACAGATTCAATTGGAGAAAGAATGAAAGGAAGTAAAACAAGTTCTTCAATATGGGGTCAGTGCAAGAATATTCCATCAACAATGGGAACAGCAAGAAGATGATGTTATGGGTGCGTGGCTTCTTCTTCACCATATATCGTAGAGAACAAAAGTTCTACTCCCCCATGCTTCCAAACACAAGGGATGGCACGTGATAGACCACATATACATCCCAGCCTTTGTGCCTGTGAACACGGGAGAGTAGAACACTTGGTCCAAAGGATGTTCTGTTCGGGATTTGGTGTCTACGATGGTGTCCAGGAAACCAAGGGCCATCATATAGAATAAAATGTATATTCCACCCACCCATTTTATTCCATATGACGTCCCCAGGTGTCCTGGACAGAACATTCTTTCCCCTTTTTAACTTGAAATCGGCTGTAGAGGATACACGGTCAGGTCTTCGAGTACCCATTTGGCATCAACCGCAGCGATCCGAAGTGTTACAGAGAGTAATTGGACCAACTTACAAAAACACTCACTCGGAACCGTGTAGGCCCACCTCCTTAATCAAGCTTTTCGAAACAGGAGAGGATCCAAAAGGATCGTCTTTCTCCACAAATAATTTTGTGAGCTTAAGTACACGTATACATACCCAAAAAAGTGAATATACTACTTATATGGGTATGTGTAATTCTCCCGAAGCCACAAGATTATCTGTTCACAGGAGACCATCTCAACTGAGAGATGATGCTTCCCACCAAGAAGACGAACTACACGTAATTGGAAATGCGTTGACTTCTTCCCTTCCCTTAAAAAAAAAAAAGAACAAGAAACGGAAAAGTAGCGAAAAATCTCTGTGTTCACATGATTCGTCTTTGTTCCTTCTCTGTTGCTCTTTTTTCCTCTGTTTCACTATGTTAGACGACACTGTCTGAAATTTCAAGCCTCAACCTCAAAAGGATCTAAGTCTACGGGATTGTTCTTAATTGATAATTCTGACGACAAATTCAGCAGAATTATATATATATATTTTAATCTTTGTCCCAAATTAGCAACTTAATTGCTCCGTTTCTCTTCTTCATTTTAGCATCTTTTCTGATCTGATCATTGCTTCTCTTGTAGTATAGTTCATTTGATTCATCGTAAAAGATTCATTGTATCGTTACCCACCAAAAAAAAAAAAAAAAAAAAAAGATTCATTGTATCAAGACCATTGAAGGTTAACAATTAGTGTAAGTTCCACACCACCTGTTTCTTTTTTTCCCCCTTTCATTTGAAAGTTGAGAAATTCCTCTTTTCTGTTGGTAGTAGTAGTCCAACTCTTTTGGTTTTTCATTATTTGGTAGATTTTTTTTCTTTAATTTATTTCCTTGTTGAGTGGGTTTGAAAGTTTATAGTTGTAGATCCAGTTTCGTGTTCGCAGAGGGAAGACATGGTTGATGCAGTCGTTACCGTCTTCTTGGAGAAACTGCTCCAAGTTATTCAAGCAGAGAGCAGCGTCGTGACTGAATATAGCGAGCAGTTGGTTAGGCTGAGGAGCGAACTCCAGCTCTTGCAAAGTTTCCTCAAAGATGCCGACAGGCAGAAGAGGAAAAATCATACTCTCCGCACGATGATGGTACATCTACAAGAATTGGTTTACGAAGCCGAAGATATACTGGCAGATTGCCAGTTACAATCCAAGGAAGACGAAGACGTTGCTTCTAATTGTTTGATGTGCTTCCCCCCTTCAGATCTGCCGTTCCGTTACCTAAAGGGAAAGCGCCTCAAGAAAATCAATGAGGAAATTACTAATATCCATAACAAGATCCAAACTTTCATCCGCCCTTTGGATCAATCGGTTGACCACGAAAAACCCAGATGGAGTTCCCTCGTTTACGACCATACCCAAGTGGTTGGATTGGAAGGGGACACACAGAAGCTAAAACAATGGCTGTTTGAAGCAAACAATGGGCTTCTTGCAATTGGGATCGTGGGGATGGGTGGAGTGGGCAAAACCACTACTGCTCAGACGGTCTACAACGACAGAGAAATAGAAGCCCACTTCGAGAAGAGGATGTGGGTTTCTGTTTCTCAGACATTAGATGAAGAACAAATCATGAGAAGTATGCTGAGGAATTTGGGAGATGTTAGCGTGGGAGATGATCGAGGCGAATTGTTGAAGAAAATAAACCAATACCTTCTAGGCAAAAGGTATTTGATTGTAATGGATGATGTGTGGAGCAAAGACAACACCTGGTGGCTCCAAATTTCTGTAGGATTGCCCAAGGGAAATAAAAGCAGTGTCATAATCACTACTAGAATCGAAGAAGTTGCTCAAAAGATGGGAGTTACTGAGAGGAGAACCCATCGACCCAAATTCCTCAGCAGTGATGATAGTTGGTTGTTGTTCCGTAAGATAGCCTTTGCAGAAAGTGATGGAGTGTGTGGCTACTCTGAATTGGAGGGCGTTGGGAAAGAGATTGTGGAAAAATGTGGAGGCCTTCCTCTAGCAATCAAGGCTGTAGGTGGAATAATGCTTTGTAAATCGCCTTACTATCACGTATGGAAGAGAATTGCAGACAATTTCCGAGAAGAATTGGCAGCAAATGATAGTACGGTGATGGCTTCATTGCAATTGAGCTATGACGAGCTCCCCCCTTATCTAAAGTCATGTTTCCTCTGTTTCTCTCTTTATCCAGAGGATTGCGTAATAACCAAGAACCAATTGGTTCGTTGGTGGATTGGAGAAGGTTTTGTTCCAGTGATGAGTGATAGATTGGAAGTAGAGGCAGGGGAAGATTGTTTCTCAGGTTTAATGAATCGATGTTTGATAGAAGTGGTTGATAAGACTTACGATGGGAATATTAGCACCTGCAAAATTCATGATATGGTTCGTGATTTGTTGATCGATATGGTGAAACATGATGTTAATAGTGGGGCTAGTTGCCGTCGTCTGGGCCTTAGAAATGACATCCACCGGGGGCACTTTCAAAATACTTTAAAGCTGCGGGCATTGCTGTCAACAACCAAAACTGGTGAAGTTAATAAGATTACTTCAAGCGTTGCAGAGAAGATTTGTGATTATCGATACCTAAGGGTATTGGATCTTTCAAAATCAATCTTCAAAACACATCTTACTAGTCTGTTGGAAGAGGTTGGTTCACTTCAACATTTAACTTATCTCAGTATAAGCAACACACACCCATTGATTCAAGTCCCTCATTCAATGGAAAAGCTCAGTAATCTTCAAATTCTGGATGCAAGTTACTGTCAGAATCTGAAAATGCTCCCATCATACATCACAACTTTGGGGAAACTATCCATCTTAGATTTAAGCAATTGTGGCTCACTAAAATACTTGCCAAAAGGACTGGGAAGGCTTTCAAATCTTCAAGCGTTGCTGGGGTTTAGACCTGCTAGATCAAGTCAATCAGAAGGTTGTCGTATTGGGGAGTTGAAGAACCTTACCCAACTCAAAACGCTCGAATTGCGACTGACTAGGGGTGATGAAGTTGGAGACGATGAGGTAGATGTTCTTTATCACCTCCAACAATTACAATTTCTAACTATAAGTTGCTTTGATAGTCAAGGTAGCGATGTTGTGTCAAAGCTGGATAGACTCTCTCCTCCTCGACAACTTCATGAGCTTTGTCTTAAGTTCTTTCCAGGAGAGATGAGTCCAACTTGGCTCAATCCTATTTCACTTCCCATGTTACGATATCTCTCTATCTCTTCGGGAAAGTTGGCCAAGATGAACCAGGGATTTTGGGGTATGGAGAGTGCAGTTTGGAAAGTGCAGGGCTTAATGTTAGAATCCTTATCAAATTTGGAAGAGGAATGGCCAACAATTCAACAAGCGATGCCGTCCTTGAGAATTATGAGTGTTTGTTGGTGTCCAAAGTTGGAGTCTTTCCCGATTGAAGCTGTTGGGTTTAAAGGTGGTGTTTGGAAGAAATAAGAACACAGGATGTTGAAGAAATAAATGATCAAGGTGGCAAGTATCATTTTTGAGACTAACATTTTTCTTTTGTTTATAATGTTGTTGTTTGATTTTTTTTATTTAGTGATGAGATGAAGATTCTTCAATTAGGAGAACAATATGAATCCTTTTTGTCTAACCCATGTAATCTAAGAAGATGTTTTGAATTTTAAATGGAGAAAAGAAAAACTACTCTCCCAACTCAGGTATGGAAATTCATAGGTTGCCTTATGGATGTCAAGAATGTGGGAGACAGAAACATATGAGAAAGGAGAGGAACACACACACAAAAAAACAATAATAATAAATAAAATAAAATACGGGAAATGAGTGGGAAATAGGAAAGGGGAACTCACCAAAGCAGTAATTTTGCTGGGAAATTCATTTCTTGGGGGCTTCCATTGATTTCCCTGCAGTCTTGCCTGCATTGCATTCATGTCCCAAGCTTGTTTCCTGGGAAATGCCAATTATTTTTTATTATTTTTCATAGGAAAATGCCAAGCAACTAGAAAGCATTCCTAGCAACCATGGTAAATAACACTAGTTAGTCAGTTCAAGTTACCCCACAAATGCAATTGTATGGCATCTAAAGTAATACAAGCTAACAAACATTAATTATTGTATAAATAGGAATTTTGTGGTGTCATAACATTTGGCCGGCCTTCACTCCTAATGAGGCACATTGTTAAAACTTGGAAGACTTCCCAAGTGATCAATTGGTAGTGACAAAGGAACACTGAACTCAAAACTACTACCCTCTCAATGGATGAATACAAAATCTGATAAGAGTAGTTGTGTTAGTTGTCATATAAGTCTTGCTGTAATAGTGTGTACTGAGTTGATGGTCTTGGTTGTTATGATTCAAAGGACTGAGTTTATGATCTCAGTTGGTTGATGCAAACTCGTGGGACTGAAATTGAATTGAAGAACTCAGTTGATTGATGAAGGCAATCAATAGGTGAGAGATGAGTGTAGAATGAAACTGTGAGAGGGTCCAAGATTTTACACGGTTCGGCAAATGCCTACTCCATGGTGCTTATATGGAGCATTTTTTCATTATGATGAAGAAGAATACAAGAGCATAAGAAGTATACAAAATCAAACCTCACTTGGTTTTTAAGAGGAAGGGCTACAGGCTGTGTAGCTCCAAGAAAAGTATTTAAGATAGCAGAAAAAGCAATTATTTGATTTGCCTTCAATGGAGACAGATCTTTCTCTGTTTGTTCATTGTTTCTTTTCTTCTTCTAATCTCTTTCTCTGTTGATCTATTGCCTCTTCTTTTCAAATCATTGCTGCTGCTTTATAAAGGAGCTTGGAGCTTGACAGTTGAGGCTGGCTTCTCTTCTGGTTGTCTTCTCTCTTTTTCAACGAAGAAGAAGTTGCGGGCTTAAACACAAGAATGAAAATTCTGCAGCAGGCTTAAACACAAGAATCAAAAAGTTAGTATCTTGAGTTTAAAGTTATGTTTTTAAAGAACTTCAGAATATCCAAAACTCTGAGAAAGACATACTACCAACACCTTCTGTGGGACAAAGTCCAAGAGCATGATATAAAGTGGAGGAAAGTGAAGGAGAGGTGGGCAAGACTAAGATGGTTTTTTCCTTGCAATGTTGAGAATGTAACAAAATAGTTTGTTAGCTTTAGCTTCTTGTTTTCAGAATTTCTTGCTTAAGTCTAGAACTGCTTAATGTGACCATGGTGTCATGTTCATCACCCCTAACAAACATTGGGGGAGGACTAGGAGGAAGATTTTTGATCGCTCAATCTTCCAATCTTTTGAACCATTCTAAATATGAGTTCATCTGCTTCTTCACATTATTCTATCTAGAAATTATAGCAATGTATATCCATAATACCCAACAATAAATCACTTGCTTCGTGTTAGTGGGGGCAGATTGTTAACAAAGCTAGGTATTATATCCCCTGGTATAGGATCACTAGATTCTGTTCTCCAAACAAGCTCCTCTCAAATAATTGCCACCAAGAATTGCTTGTCAAGAACAACATGATAGACTATTTTCTTTTCTGTCTTTAAAGTGATTTTACAAATCAAGATTACAAAATACTAATACTTGTCAGAAATAAAAGAAAAAAAAAATAGAAATTACTGTAACTCATTCCCAACAAAGATTAACAATCACCATATCTATTTGAGATGACTTTTTCATCAAAGTTGTCAATCTTCCCCTGTTGAAGCTGCAGCCACTAGAGTTTTGTGCCACTTTTTTCTATTACAATCCAATACCAGGGTAATAAGACAGTAACTAAATCAATCTCGATATAAGTCACTCATCAAGGATTAAGTAAAACATTGATTTTGAAAAATCTGCAGGGTGCATCCTACTTCCTCCTGTGATCATCATCTCCATATAAGTGCCTCAAAGTTCATCTCAAACCCATTATCTTGTGTGTTGATCATCAGCCTAGTGTAGTTTTCTGTTAAAATCTAGAACTTTAATAAATTGGTTGAAACGTGTAGCTCTATCACATATAGTGTTTCACTTTGAGGAACTTAACTAGTCTTCATCTAGAGGGTTTCTTTATCGGTCTAGAACTTTTATGAATTGGTTGAAACGTGTTGCTCTCTCACATATAGAGTTTCACTTTGAGAAATTTAACTAGTCTTCATCTTTGAGGATTTCTTTATTGGTTTCTTCTGGGAGAAATAGCTCCCCTTTGTAGGTTTCAAGTCTCCAACCCTCTCCATCTTTTATGGGGAGTATCCCATATATAGTAATATTTTTTGTTACTTATTGTAAATGAGACTAGATAAATATATTTTATAATTCACTTAATTAAAAGGTGTAAGATGATTGGATTTTATGATTACCTACCTGTCAATGTAAGGGTCCTCTTAAAATGATTATTTGCTAAAAGAAATGATGTTTTTGGGGTCATTGGGGAAAAACAAAAGAAAAGTCATTCCATTACTTTATTAGAAGTAGTTTTTTGTAGTTTCATGAATGAGCTACATGTGTGTCACGCCCTGTGTGACAACCGGAGGCTCTAGGGACCTTTGTCTGAGCTATGAATTCGTTGTACATTGTTTTTTGGGAAATTGTATTCTAGAATGGGGTGGGAAAGTAGCAAGTGCCACACGGTCTAAGGAGTTTGGCAAAGCTAAGTCCGTGACATGCAGCTTACTTATTTAAACCTGTATAAGCTTTAATTTTCAAGTTAAAACACCTTACCATGAAAACTAAATAGAAAATTGTCCCCAAGAACTTTTCTGTCCCATTCACTATCAGACATGTTACTGTGCCTTCTTTGCTTCACAGATTGCAAATCGTCTTGACTGTGTAGCTGCAAACATTGGAAGAAAGCCTCTCAAGGTTTTGGTCCAAGCGAATGCCAGTGGAGAAGAATGTTTGTAAAGATAGAGACCATTGTCCACATAGTTGTCTCATTGGTCTTAAAAATGAAGTCAGTAGTACTAAATTTGCTCAAAAATCAGATAGTATTTATAATCATTTTGTGCTATGGTTTATTGAGCTATTATTTTTCCTTTCTATACTCTTTTCTTGCTTTTTATACTAAGATGCATGAACTATCAAGTGGTTTCTCATGGAATCCCATGAATCTTGAATTTATGGAAAGACACCCGTGCATGTCCACATATACATCCATACCTTTCAATCAGTGGCTAGCCACGTCATGGATGAGCTATGCACAGAAAACAATACAGACTGGATGGTCTTAACTGTCCATACATGGATTTCTTTCCAAGCCATCCAATCATCTGCATATGGAGCATTAGCAAGTCATTTTTCTTTCAGCAATCCAAGTTTCATCTCCTAGTCAGAGTGTCAGACAACTGAAATTATTCAGTCAGTACAACAACAAAAACAAACAGCTTTATCCCAACTATTTGGGGTCGGCTACATGAATCCTGTTCCGCCATTCTGCTCTGTTTAGGGCCATGAAATTATTCAGTCAGTCTGAGGTGTTATTCTCCCTTCATGGAGTGGCCATGTGATTGATTCATATATGGTCACAACCTTTTTGGTTGTCACGGAGGACAACAGTCATCTGTGCCCATATATTAAACATAAAATACTAATTTGATGTCTGGCACTTGCTTATGATTTGCACTTTGAAGCGATAAAAAATAGGTAGTTCTATTTTGAGTTGAATTGATTTAGTGGTCTTTATTGAACCATATTCAGAATATTTAGGTTACTCCTCTGTTATCTACTTGCATAAAAAGGTGCAAAAGTTGATCAATTAATCGATTGATGTGATTTCATTGCAGCAAAATCTGATGTTGCACCATCAGGTTGTGTAGAACTTGCAAAGCATATTAAGTTGAGATGCCAGAACCTTGAGTTTTCAGGATTAATAACAATAGGAATGCTGGACTACTCATCAACTCCAGAGAACTTTAAGGTGGTTCTGGAACTTGCATTTAGTTTCTGGAGTTGGTGTCTTCATTCTGTTATTCTAGTTTTCTGATGCCTTGAAATTGCTTGCATCAGGCATTGTCAAACTATAGAATTGAGGTCTGCAAAGCACTTGGGATTGCAGAGAATCAGTGTGAGGTGGCTTTGATATACTACTTCAGGTTCAAATTTTTTTATCAGTTGGCTGCTATAAGTTCAATTGTCATGATGAACCTGAAAGGAAGATAGCCAATTAGCTTCAATTATTTTTTATGATCATAAGAAAATTGTAGTTAGACTTGAAAACATAAACATTTCAAACCCATGAACTATAAATAACATTTTTCCAAGGGTTTCACAAAACTAAAAATAGTTCTCCCCTGATTGTGTTTTTTTTTACCTTCTTGATGGTTGACTTTATAGATACGTAAGGTAAACACATTTTTTATGAGATACATGGAATCCAATCGGTTATTAAGGCCAAATTATACATGAAAAGAGTAGTATTTTAAGCAATTTTGGCATGAGTGAGTTACTTGATATAATTCTTCTATTTTATGCAACATTTTTGTTTGTTGATTTCTCCAAATAGTTACACAAGAAAAGGCTCTTCTTGCTGCAGGTTTCTAAAGGCGAGAAAATTGATCTGGCGAAAACTGTCCACATGTGGGCAGACATGCTCAAGTGGAGGAAAGAGTTTGGAGTAGATTATAAGGGACTATGGAATGATCTGGAAATAATGAATGTATGATCCTTATAAGTTAGTTGCATTGTTCATTCATACACAATGATATGCTTAAACAGATGTCTGAAATATTCTTAGGTCCATTAGACAAAAATTTACATTATCACTCATATGACCCCATCAATAGCTGGTACATACTTGAGAAGCAACATATTTGATGAAAAGTAGTTTCGGTTCTGATGGGGACAATGCCGAAATTAAATTACATGGCTCTAAGGTGACATGCCAAACATGCATGAAGTTTCTAACAAGCTAGTCAAATGGAGCAACAAGCTACTCACTTTGATTATATGGTAGCGCAATTGATGAGTCAAATGCCCTGACTGCCAACCCAATCTGATAATTCTAGCTAAAATTACTAGTACATGAGTTTGTTAATCACTTAGCACTCAAAAACTCATTTTTAAAACACTCTACTATGCTTCCTTAACATTAGTTTTTTGCTATCAACTTCCTCTCATCACAGGTTATTTCTTCTTTATTAGAGGTACTGTAGGAATATATATTTAGTTGTTTTTCTTTTGGTAGTTGGTATATATGTTTGGTATTGCACAATTTTGTTTGAGTTTATATTTTGAATTAGGTTATGCTTTTCTGGAGAACGAAAAGTAGGAAACCAGTTTTATTTATTTATAATTAATTACTTATTTCAATGGTCAATGGCTGTTAGAACATATGGCAAAAACCTTTTTCGATAGTCAAAAACTGATGAAACATATGTCAATACCACATTTTTCAATGGTCACTGACTGTTGAAAAAACTACTTGTTTCAACGGTCAATGTTTGTTGGATAGATATACTATTCTCAACATGTTTTTGTTGATGATTATCGACGGCCCTCTTAACTGTTGAAAACATTTTTTTCGATGGTTATTAATACTTATATCAACAGTTCTGACCTTCAAAAAAGCCAACTTTTTTATAGTAGGGAAGACAACTAG
>JAOXJP010000015.1:252451-263302 GCA_025762735.1 Platanus orientalis | reverse complement strand
TCGGTGCTGATGTGCCCACTGCCTGACAAGGAGCAGTGGTTAGCATTCGTTAAGGTGAGCATTTTTTATCCATTCACTTAGGGGTGGGGTGGAGCATCTTTGGCCACCTACTGCCTCGTGAGTGAGTGGCTTGGGTGCATTAATGTCTTTCGTGTGGGGGACGTGCGAAGGAGGGCCCATTGGCTGTAACAGCGACAGCTAGGCAATTCACCATCGCCAGTCAAATACACGCCAAAGCCAATCCAAGACCCATCCCAAACTACTCTTCTATCTGTTATATATATCTGATGGTTCCTGTGGCTGCTTCTTTAGTTTGTGTGACCCACACCCCCCCTCTGTTCCAACAAAAAAGAAAAAAGAAAATATAAAAAATAGGAGAAAAAGAAAATAAAAAGGATTAAGAAATCCTATTATCAATCTTTTAATTATTGACCTAAATAAAAATCTCATTTTTTTATAAGAATGAAATGACACAGGCCTCTGTAAGGGTGCTATTGATTAACACATGATGTGTTTTGGATTTTTGGTGTCTCTTTTTGGATAATTACTTTTTCAACTGAATACTTTTGGAGAGTTTTTAACCCAAAAAACACGTATCATCTTATAATTACAGAATATTTGATGGGTTCATGAATTTTTAAAAACTCATTTAAAAATAATAATAATAATAATGATTATTAATTAGGTTGTTGGTCGATTGATTGTCAAATTGTCACTTCTGAGAAGCAGAACGAATCGTGAGGCAAACGTACAAACAAATGCCCTAACCCTCTGAACCGAATCTTGTCGGGACCAGCGAATTTTGGTGTGGTGTGTTTACCCAGACTGATGACTTTCACTGGGTTCAGAAACAAGTATAAATTAATAATTAAAATAATATAGAAAAGGAATACTTTTTGTATAAAACTGAGTCGTATTAATATCGTTATCTATTCCTCCTCGATCATTGCCGACAGTTGAATCATTAATAAATGAAATTGCGAGTCAAACGGGGAGAAGGGTCTTTTTCTTCCTTCTTCTTATACACCACCACTTTCCCAGAGGCTACAGGAAGGAAACATCCCAAAAAACAAAATAAATTGACGACAGGTATCATACCCCACACTGATGAGCATAACCAGAGAAATATTTGAACGGCTTTGATCATCATCTAAGTGGCCACCCAATAAATGTTGATCCCCATCCTCTAAAATCTTTCATGTGTCCATCCATACACAGATATCCTTAGTTCCGCCTACATAAGAAACTTCATACAGGTCAAGGGAAAACCATTGATTTGGAATCTGTTATTCGGGATTGATTAGAAAAACCCTACCTTGTACCTACATAGACACATCTCACAGGGCTCCTGTATGAAAGATCCAATCCAAAAGTTTTCATCTGTAATCCTGCCTTTAACCATCAATTTCCGAGGTAATACATCCCACTCCAAAACAAATTATAACTCTTTACTTTTACTTTTACCCAAAAAAAAAAAAAAAAATTTTACTTTCCTTGTTTCTTTTTTTTTTTTTTCGTTTTTGGTCCCAGGAAGTAGCAGGCAGCAGAGTTGTTGCTGAATGGTGGTTAATCAGTAAATAGCGATATTTACTTTTACTTTTTACCCCTGATTGATCGATCATTCTCTACTGTTTCATTGGTGAATGATTTGGTAAAAGTGTGGTCGGTGCGAGCCTCCAATCATTTTCATTTGCCCCTAGTTCCGTAACTAGAATGTCAATTTTGTAATTTGTGTCAAACACCAAATTCATTTCTATGAAGAAGAAGGAGTGGCCAATCGTCAACAAAGTAAATAAATAAAAGCCAAAACACCATTAAACGCTGTCTCTCATTATCAGTCTCACAGTGGCACAGTGAAGCTACCATCGCTAACTTCACTCCCCAATCCAAACACGATGAGGAAAGATGGATCACCGGCGGCCGTCTGCGGGAACTCCACCGGAAAGATTTCTATCTGCTTCGACACTAAACCATTAGTGGCCACATTACTCGCCCTCACCTTAGTCATGGTCATTTGGAACCTCCAGCCCTACTACGACAACCTACTCTCCTCCACCCGCCCCTGCTCAGCCGCCTCCTCTGCCACCGCTATCCCCGCCATTAACTCCCCGGAAAATAAGCTCTCCACTCCCAAACCCACCTTAAACACCGACCCTAACAAGCGTCTCTTCCATTCCTACGGCAACGCCGCCTCTCTCTTCGTCCAAATGGGCGCCTACCGCGGCGGACCCCGCACCTTCGCCGTTGTCGGCCTCGCCTCCAAGCCTCTCCACGTATACGGCCGTCCCTGGTTCAAATGCGAGTGGATCTCTAACAATCGTTCGTCATCAATCAAGGCCAAGGCATATAAAATGCTCCCCGATTGGGGCTACGGTCGCGTCTATACGGTCGTTGTTGTTAATTGCACTTTCTCTATAAACCCTAACGAGGACAATTCGGGTGGGAAGCTCCAGCTCTACGCCTATTATGGCGAATCGCCGAAAAGATATGAGAAAATCGTGGCATTGGAAGAAGAACCCGGCTCCTACCACGAGTCCAAGTACCGCCCGCCGTTTAAATACGAGTATCTATATTGTGGGTCGTCGTTGTACGGGAACCTGAGCGCCGCGAGGATACGGGAGTGGATGGCGTACCACGCGTGGTTCTTCGGGCCGAGCTCGCATTTCGTGTTTCACGACGCGGGAGGGGTTAGCGATGAGGTGAGGGTGGCGCTGGAGCCATGGGTGCGAGCCGGGCGGGCTACGGTACAGGATATTCGGGCTCAGGCGGAGTTTGACGGCTACTATTATAACCAGTTTTTAGTGGTGAACGACTGTTTGCACCGGTACCGACACGCTGCGAATTGGACATTTTACTTCGATTTGGATGAGTATATTTATTTGCCAGATGGGAATACATTGGAATCGGTTCTGGAGGAGTTTTCGGATTATACCCAATTCACGATTGAGCAGAATGCCATGTCCAGCAAGCTCTGCTTGAATGATTCGACGCAGAATTATTCAAGGTAGGTAGCCCAATAAAGTGTTTTTTTTTTTTTTTGTTTCCATAAACTTAAGATGGTAAGAGAAATGGGTCTTTTAACATTTCTGGCTTCGTTTTCACTGCTATTTTTTAATCTATATTTATAATTTTCCTTAGAAGTGAAAGTTTTCCGGTCACTGGAAGAAAAATGTGCTAGATGGGGATGGAGTTTTTTCTTTGTAGGATGGGAAAATTGTGCTTGTTTGTGTCCAAAGATAAATACTGGGAACTTATGTTTTTGGCATTTTGGCTATTTTCCCCTCTTCTTCTTGAAATGAAAATTGGTGAGATCCGAAGAAAAAAAGTTACAGGAACTTATTCAGAATATACATAAACAGGGGGAGAGAGGAAATTTCAAGACAAAATTTCGCACATTTTCTTTTTTATATGGGAGAAATTCAATAGAATGATGATGGTAGTACATGATTTTTTTTTGGAACTGGGTCTGAGAATTCTTTCTCAAATATCAAATTTCCATGCTTTCTCGGTGGTTTTCAGGCAATGGGGTTTCGAGAAGCTGCTTTTCCGAGACTCCCGTACCGGAATCTGGAGAGATCGGAAGTATGCGATACAGGCTAAGAATGCGTACGCTACGGGAGTCCACATGTCGGAGAACGTCATCGGAAAAACGCTACACAAGACCGAGACAAAGATCCGATACTACCATTACCACAATTCCATATCGGTGAAAGGCGAACCCTGCCGTGAATTCGTCCCCATGTCGGCCAAAAATAACGTTACTTGGTTCGATAAGCTGCCTTATGTCTACGACGATAATATGAAGAAACTAGCCAATACCATCAAGCAATTCGAGCAGAAAACTATTGGAGCCATACACGTGTAGAGATAACAGTGACCTTCACGGCATACATCAATTTTTTTCTTCTTTACACGTGGTATGACCTAGTGTATCGGTGGATGTAAGGTCGCTCTCTCACTCTCTCTAATGGTGTCGGCCGACGGTATTCCGTTGAGTAGCGAACAATGTATGGCCCTCCGGGAAAACGAGCGAAGAAAAGAAGGTTCCAACGTCACTTCGATTTCTCTGTAAAAAAACAAAAGATGTGGTTTTAATTAATTCCCGCATTCCTTTTATTTGAATAATAATAATTTATATGCAAAGCTGGTTTCTGCCCATTAGTTCTTGTTTTGAGAGTCCCTACACACTTTAAATAGAGGCCCACCACCCGCCTATCTCTGTAATTAGCATGTGGGGAGAGATAATGATTCTCCGTTCTCTCGTTAGAGAGAGAGAGATTGTCTGTCTCAAAACAGACAATCATTCTCCGAAAAACTAGAAGATATAAAGTTCTATTACTTATGAGAGACGACTTCTCCAATGTACACGTATGGTAGGTCTTTCGAATACACATCGAATTCTGCCAATGACAAAGAAACAGATTGGAATTGAGTCAAACCTACACGGCTCTATTTACAAAACAAAACAATCATCAAATACGATACAGGTTTCCCTCGATCATCAAGCGCACCCTCACCTCACCCACCTTAAAGTTAGGGCTGTAAACAGCTCGAAATCGAATAGGATATAGCCCCATTTGTATTTGTGTTCGTTTGGTTAATCAAATATCAGATGTGAATTCAAATATTTGTAGATATTTAAGAATAAAATCTATATTCGTATTTGATTATTTAAATGAATTTTGAATATGAATTCGGATGTAACCTATTACATTTTCTATTAGAAACTTAAGGGTATTGTTTCACTTTTTTATATAAATAATAATAATAATAATAATAATAATAATAAACCTATTTTCTACAATAAATACCCTCTTTGAATCTAATATTTATCCATCACACCAAACTTAAGATAAGAAATGCACATTAATTTGATTGTTATAACTTACATTTATATATATAAAAAAAACCTTTATATATATAAACCTAATCGGTTAAATATTAATCGGAGCAGATGTATACATATCCACATTCGGTTCGTTTATAATCAAATATTTATTAAACGAATCAGACATAGACACATCCATATTCGTCTTAATTGGATTGAATGCGGACACTTAGGCGGATAGTTGACAGCCATACTTAAAGTTACTTAAGCCACTTAAATGTACCCTATAAACATACATTGGTAGCACTTTGAAATTAACCTTGAAGCATGAGAGCACAATGTTATGGCTCAAACGCAAAACCTGATTCAATAATTTTCTTTGTGGTCAGCCTAAGCCCAACCTGAGCTACAATAGCCTTTGAGCCCAAACTTGGCCCATTCTAGAAACATGGGCTTTGGGCTGATTTTGGGCCAGCCCGAACTCAACAGCCATATGTAATCCTTACCAAAAGAAAAAGGAGAGAATTCATTAATTTAAATTGACACACAAAATAAAATAGTCAACATGACATAATAAACGCAAAGATCCATTACAATATTAGGACCATTTACACAAACAGGCCCTTCAATTTGTTAAGGACTTGAAAGAATTGCAAAGGCAACAACTGATGACGGCCCATTGTTCTTTAATCTTCATGAAGTTCTATAAGGACCATTTGCACAAATAGGCCTTTGAATTTGTTAAAGACTAGAAAGAATTGCGAAGGCTGCAGGTGTTGTTGAGTCATTGTTCGTCAATCTTCATGAAGTTCCTTGACATGCCACCTACTCATAAGGTATGTTACAGGTTGAATCCCAATATTGGAGCATAATTTCTTGTGAAATTCCGGCTGTGGTCATTGGGAAGTTCTGAGACGAAGAGGAATTCAGAGATGGGTGACTAATTGTTACAACATAATCCCCATGAGAGAGTGAAGTCCCAAAGGAGTCATTGCTGTCTATTGAGCCTGTTGTGCGGAAGCCTAGATTTGGATTGTACGCAACAATAAATAGAAGAAGAAATTAATGCAAACAGCGAACACACACAAAGTGTAAGACGATTTAACGTGGTTCTACTTAAAGCCTACATCCACGAGCGAAGACGATCAAGAGAGCTTTCACTATGTAAAATCGGATATTACAAGAGCTTTGCGGCTACCTTCTCTACCAAAACCCCTTTTTTAGTTCTTAGAGAAGAGACCCAAGACAAACCCCACTTAAGAAAACCCACTCTTAAACATAGGGTTTAAAACCCTAAATACTTACTTGCCGTTTTGGCAAGTTTCCGTACAAAGGCACAACATGGTTCTCATTGAGAACCATATCAATTAAAGACACGCCACCTTTGCTTTAATTCTACCAAGCTTACATAATACCATAAACTGTACTCCCATCTTCTCCACACAACCCCAAAGGGTAACTCTAAATACTACAAACACCTATATCTTTAACAAGACATCGAACCTGTGACATATACACCACACTCCACCTTGGCTCACATTCTGAAACCACCTTGGAAAAAACTTGCACTGTCATTCTCAGTGAACTTTGCTCCATATGTATCTGCAACACACCTCCACCTCGAACCTGAATCGCAACTTGTTTGTTATTACCACAAACAACCATTGGACTTGAAGAATCATTGCTACACATAACATCAAATCAATTCGGTCCTGATACCATCTGACTCAATTAAACACGGCCAATGTACATGTGTAGTTGTCTGAGCTGACTCATCTAGTCAACTCCAAAGAGGGACCTCGATCTGTCCTCTCCAATCATAGTAATCTCCTCACCATCATCTGTTGTCTAGAAACCTGCATCACCTCTCTTTGTTGCATCCGCAAAAGAGACCCTATACCAGCGCTAGTTATTTTGTGCACTCTGTTTTCATTTACCCGTTGAGGTCAAAAGAAGACTATCAATCACCGTATTCCCTATCAGACAATACAAACTATCACCACACTTTTCTCCCTTCATTAGGACCAAACAGCCACGTGTGATTTTCATGGCTCCACCTGCACTGAATACCTACAACCCTTGGAGTCTAATCGGCTTAAAGATATTAAATTCTTTCGCATCTTTGGAACATATGTCACAAGTAGACCCATCACCCAAAGAAGCAAAACATGTATTCTTCTCTTGGCATGTATCAAAATATTCTTTTTTGGAGCAAATATGAATAGGATAACCTGAATTTAATATTCATTTATCATGAGAAAATGTGTCCATATTTTTGGAGATTGTGGCAACGTTTCCAATGTACTCTTCATGTTCCTCTACTAATGATGTACTGGGGTTTTTAACCTTTCTTCCTATAAGAACGCTCTAGACAATCCCTTCTCATGTGGCCATATTTTTTGCAACGAAAGTACCGCATCTTGCCCTTTCCTCTATACTTGGATCTAGATTGACCTTTATTACTCTCATAACCTTTTTCCTTTGTTCATCCTATCAAAATGTGTATTTAGAACAAGTAAAACCTTAATCACCCGAACAGATCATATTGGATCGTAAAATGGGTCACTTGGGTTACAGATTGAGCTGAATTTGAGACACCATCACATCTTTTTATTTTTATTTTGACTTTTTTCTACAAATAAACATCTCAATTTGTACGATAAAATACCATTCATGAAGAAATCTCATGTAAATACGATTAAAACAAAACTCACTTAAATCATACAAATTAAGAGTTGGGGCCGGCCCCACCATCCTTTGTGGTCTGTGGCTCACCGTGACGCACCCTCAGATGGCACAGAGGATATGAGTCCGATATTATGAAGCATGTAGTGTTGTTGCTTGCTCAATCTCTCCCATCATAATTCAGGTCTCGCTCTGTGTGGTTGTCATGTAGCTCAGTCAAATGGCCAAGAACCATGAATAAAATTAAAAAAAAAAATGTTACACTTATATCTGATAACCCCTTATATAATATAAATGGTGACATAGGATACCTAAACTCTAAATTTATTGCTTATCAAAAAAAAAAAAAGGTAAAGTTAATATGGCGCAGATACCTAAACTCTACATTCTTCCTCAATTTCCTAGAATACAAGAATGTCTTAACATCTTCCATGGAGATGGTATCATTTTCATAAAGTAAGATCATAACAAAGTGTTAATATAACGCAGAAGGATCCGACGTGTTTTTCTTGACTCTGAGATGGAGGGTACTGAGGAAGATGAAATGGAGGAGGATGATGAGGATGGTGAGGAGTAATAGTGATCATGACTTTTGTTGTTTTTACTTTTTGTTTTGGTTTTATCTTCTTTTTGTACAAGGAACCTCAACCTACTTGTGCTTCATTTTTATATCTAATGGATAGCTTCGTTTCTGTTATGATTGTATTTTATACATATTAGACATTTCTCTTGATTCATCTTATGTGCATGACTTTGTTTGTATGGCTTTGTAATTCCCTGTCAAAAAGGGGGAGACACCACACTATCCATCACACATTCACTTCACACACACACATATGATATTATTAGATGCCAAATTATGCTTGAGAAAGGTAAGTTTATTTTGCAAGTTACATCTTGAGGGAGAGCACAACTTGAGGGGGAGATTGACTTTGAGCTAAATATGGTTAATTGTAAAGGGATTGCAAAATGTATTTATAATATTTTTTTTTTTCAGTCTGTGAGTGAGTGAGTGATGAGAGTTTTGCCATGGAATTGACAAAGGGAGAGAATGTTGAGTATTGTCAATTTCATGTTATAAGTAAGAGTGCAAATGTGTGTGATCAACTGCTAGACGAAACAGAAACATTAAGAAGTCAAGACAAAGACACAAGGACATGCATCAAAAGCAAAAGGAAGCAAAGGCTGACAAATGATTCAAATAGGTAAAACTTGAGGCGACCAACCCAGCTTAGGTCTGTGGATTTAGAGCCCACCCACACAACCATAGAAATGGTCCCATAGCATATCCAAAAGGTCTAAGATGAAAATAGGGACAAAAATATGAAAAATTCAAAATATGCTTTTTGGGACCGATCCCCATTCGCTGGGGACTGGTCACGCTAGACCGATCACAAATTCACTAGGACCGGTCACACTGTCACTGGGACCTGTCCCTAGCGGTAGAAACAAAAAAAAATTATTTTTAAATTTGCAAATCTTGAACTTTATTGCGAATCTTGTGACCGTTTGAGGGGCAAAACCCTAAGGTTTTTAGGGTTATTGAAGGATCCTAAAAGTGTTAAAAAGGGTAGAGCCTTGAACAACAAGATAACTCATTAAAAAGAATAGGAAAAATAGTTGTCTGAGAACCGTTATTGCAAGAGATTATTTGTGCTGCAAACAAAGGGGCTATTAGGAGTGTTCCACATTGATTGCCTTGAAGGGGAGGAACGTGACTTAGGTTCAGACCTGCAAATCCGCAGAGAAAGATCTGAGAGTAATTAATCTCCCAGGTATGTTAATACTGTGGTATTTTAAATTATTTTATCCGTTACACAATATTATTGTTGCGTATATATTTGAAATAAAATGCATAAAATACTTGAGCTTACTGAAATCTTGTAATTAAAATTTTCTTACTAAGAAGCATTATTAAGAGGAGATTTTTGTGCCTTCGCTAGAGTCACTAGAGGCGTTTTCTAACCCTTTCCGAAGACACCGATGGTTGACACTCAATTTGTTGGAGTCACCAAACTATTAATAGTGTTGATTTTTGTGATTAATTTTTCTTATGTAATGTGTTGTTATTATTAATAAAATTAATCCGTTCTGTGATGAGCTTTCTACAGTGGACATAGGCACTTTTGCTGAACCACTTTAAAAGAGGTGTTTACTTGTCGGTGTGATTTTCCTGTGCATCTTTATTTCCTTCTACATTTCAAAAGCTTTCGATAAATGCATGTTATTTGAATAGAAGTAGACTTTAATCTTGCCTAAAAAAAATAATAATAAGTAAATTATAAAATTTATAGATAAGTCAAATTAAAAATTTGTAATATCCTATTCATCCCTCCTCTAGGATAGTGGGATTAGAATTTCAACTTTGTCATGTACATGCTTTCCAACTTGAGCCACAACTCAGCAGCAAACTCTTCTTCTACAACCTATCGCAACACTTCATCTGCCAGGCACAACTGAATTGCACCGAGTGCCTTGAGGTCAAGTTCCTTCCTTTTGCCTTCTAACATCGTCGTAGGAAGCTTTTCTTTTCCTATTAAAGCTTTGGTCAGTCCTTGTTAAACCAACAACGCACGCATCTTCACGTGCCATAGACTGAAGCTGTTATGGCCATCAAATTTTTTCATTCGTACCTTATCGCTATGTCAAAAAACCCAATGGCAACCTAGGGTTCTGATACCAATTGTTATGCGAAAGCCTAGATTTGATTATACGCAACAATAAATAGAAGGATAAATTAATGAAAATAGCAAAAACACACAAAGCGCAAGACGATTTAATGTGATTCAGCTTAAAGTTTATGTCCACGGGCGAAGACATTCAAGAGAGCTTTCACTATGTAAAACTAGAGATTACAAGAGCTTTGCAGCTACCTTCTCTACCAAAACCCCTTTTTTAGTTCTTAGAGAAGATACCTAAGACAAACCCACTCTTAAACATAGGGTTTAAAACCCTAAATACTTGTTGTTTTGGTAAGTTCCGTACAAAGGCACAACATGGCTCTCACTAAGAGCCATGCGTGGACATCAGGGCCCACTTCAGCTCCGGTTCCTATGGACGTCAGGCGCCCACTGCTCCTAGAGGGTTGTTAACCCCTTGGGGGTGAGGGTTAGGCTTTTGTTTGGAGTCGCCACCAACTCGAGGTTTAACCAACGGAGTTGGATATCGATTCTCCTCTTCGGGGAAGAGGGAAAGTCTAGACCTAAAGGTCTAGGGGTTTAACTCTTAATACTGGTCTTCGTTCTTGAGATTGGGGGTAAGTTGTTTGGTTGCATTTGGGGAAGGTGTTAGGCACCCTAAATACCATCTTTTTAGGGCGGCTTCTCTCATTCACATAA
>JAOXJP010000015.1:222647-247937 GCA_025762735.1 Platanus orientalis | reverse complement strand
ATCATCATATTTGCTTGGAGTCTTTGGTATTCTAGGACATCTAATATTGCAACATGGGTCATGCTAAAGTTGTACACGAGTTGATTCCCTGAATAGTAGCCACAATTCATTCTTAGTATTTGCAGCATTTCCTTTTTTTCTTCTTCTTCTTCAAGATAACGGATCTATCATGTTCTCTCTTTCTCTCCCACTAATACACATATGGTATCTATATCACTAAGGTTTATAATTACATTTTTTTATGAATGGGTTTATAATTACATATTAAATAGCTTTTGTTTGTATGATCTTATTCTTCTTCTTTTGAATTATCTAGAATAGGTAGTTGATAATGCGAATTTCAAGAAGTTTGATTAATTTCCTTGACAAAAGCAACAAATGGTTTGTCTGTGGAATTCCTCCATTGATATCTAGATGTTAATACCTTGAGTCTTATGAGTGTGTAAATTTTTAGCTTTTTCTCTGACTTTAGAGTTTTAACAACATCTATATCTCTCTCTTCTTCTTTCCAGTTTTCTATACTATATCTTGATCTTTTATATTAATTGACACAGAGATTACAAGACAATGATTTCTCTACATACCCGAGGCCCATGCATGCACTATTGGTTGAAGACTTTGACTACTTCTGACACTATTGTATGTATTATTTTCCTTGCCCTTTTTTCGGTTTCCTATTTTTTCTATTACTTTGATTTTTTTATCAATCAAATTAATAATACTTGAAAATATCTCTAAGGGCATGAACATGATCTGGAATGTGTTTGGAATATCCACATTGATCACTCTGCATTATTTGTTTTCACTGTTGTCTACTCTTTCACTTAAATTGTTGGAATGAGGAGATGCATTCTTTTTTCATTTTGTAGTTGGAGGATTTAGCCTTTAGAATTGATTGACAGCTTATTTGTTAGTGCAACTCAACCTCACCTGTGTTGGGTGATGACAATATAGGACATTGAGATCCTCCTCTCCTTTTTATATATATTACAATGCAATAATTTTTCTCACTTGTTTAGATAATTCTCTATCCTCTTTATGTAACCTGAGATGCTGTCCAATTTCGAGGAGTATTCTACCAGCCTTACTTTCATTTGATTTGAAATCTCATGAGTCTTACATAGAAAATGGAAGTATTTATTTAGGAGTAAGGGTGCTTCACACTTTCCCTCCCTGTAACAATGCCCAATTTTGGAGGCATTGATCCCAACTCTCACTTTGAATGTGATAGAGCTATTCACATATTAGACCTAAAGAGAAGTGATAATCTCATCAGTAGCTTTAATAGTAGAAATTTCCACATGTTGTGTCATTTAATCCAAACTTAGTTTTGAAGGCCTCTCATCCATAAGGTGCCACACTCTATCCACAGTTATACAGGAAATTGATGGCTCTTCATTGTTGTGGTCTTGTACTTCATTTGGCATAGAGATGAAACATTGATGAAAATTGTAAAGTTGGACTTTTTATATTTTTCATTTCTTTTATGTATTATGAAAATTGAAAATGACAATTGCTATTCTTTGTTGTTTGTGTTGTAGGTAATGTCACAATATAGAGTGATCAAGTTGGATAACGTGGCGCACTTCTATGTCTTCTTTTGATGTTTTGCTCTCAGGAGGATAATGGGAAAGAGATCAATGAAGCTCTAAAACGGAACTCTAGGGAGGGGCAACATTAATAATGTGCTCATCTGGACTTGGGATAATTATAGACAAAAACTTGGTTTTTATCCGGGCAATCCTTGTATTTGTTACTTGTGGTATTAGTATAGATGCCATTTAGTTTGTTGTACCACATGGAGTCTGAACTAACAAATCTTAAGTGTTGTGACGCTTGCGAGTTGAACATTTGGGTGGATTATAAGTTTTGCTTTTATTATTTAATAAAATAATTTGGCTTGAAAATTGATTGTTGTCTTGATTGCCATAAATATTAGTGATAAATTAGGAGGGACTTTCTCATAATATTATCCTTTTCATAGTGAAACAAAAACATTAGGAAGGGACTTCAATGCATTTGAACATTATCGAAGATAAATCTAATAAAAAATCCATATGGTAAATTTGGACAATTCATGGATTAAAGTTGAATCCAGATGAGAGGGTTATTTTTACTTCATTCTATTTGGACAATGCTCCACACGACTAGCTGAAATGTGGTGGTCGTCAAGCTTAATGTACTAACTTGGTTATAGTTTATTAAGGCCTCATGTGTTTGAAATATAATTATCAACCCAATAATGGTTGTACACTCTAACGAGTTAGCTATATTATATTTTATATTGTAATTTTTGGCTTCGAAAAGTGATTGTGAGTCTTCTTTGAAACATTGTCTTTATAGTTGGTGTACCTCATTTGATTTTACCTATTAAAATGCTAATTATGGAACCTTGAGTCTTTGAATTACTTTATATTAATGTAATGACATATCTAGCACACATGCAAACCTAAGCAACCTGGAGCCTTTATAAATTTATGAAATGTAGAGAAAAAGCCATAATTTGAAGATTTGATACATTGATTCTTTAATGAAGTGATGTTACACAAAATTAATGTAGGAAACTATGTATGCCCTGATTCAGCATCAACCAATCTAGGAATGCCCAAGGATGACCACTGATTTAGCATCCTTGAGTAAGAGAGTAAGCATATGGTGTCTTGTTAATCAAGGGAGGCAAAACTCCTAAACAACAACTTCTTCTTTTTGGCTTCAAGTTTTACCTTTTTCTGGCTTCTAAATTCAATAACCTGCAAAAAATAATAATAATAAATAAAGAAAAATATTATAAGAAATTGGGGAAGGTACAAAATACGTAATAAGTGTAGACTGTATTGTTAGAACAATTTAAAACTTCACATTGAGTAGAACAAGCATAGACATGTGTCTAAAATCTTCTAGATGTGAACTATCTTGTAGAGGCCTAACACTAGCAAGCTATATCACACACACACACATGAGAGACATAACCAGACTACCAAAATATAATAATTGACAAAAAAATAGAAAGACTTACCTACTGATAAGCATCTAAATAGAGGCCAGTTAGGAGACACATCGTAAACACCTCTTTGACACTCAAGCACTGAATACCAAAAATAAAGAAAATACAAAACCCACTTCATGTTAGATGTTTTGTCAATTCTTTGGCCATGCAATTGGCTAATAGATTTATTTTGGCAAGAATCATTAATTAAGCAAAGTAAGTAAAACTTTTCACTGTATGAGCATGGAATTAGCAACTGGTGCAGTGGTGAATATGAAAAATACTTGGTGATAATAAGATAAACGTCTAGAATGTACAAATACATCTTTCTTAACCATGAACTTTTTGCTGAGGCACAGAATCTACTTGCATATCGCATTTCATCTTGTTGTGCTTCACCTTTGAATGGGTAGATTCAGCAACTCAATAGCGGTAGCAGTAATATATGAATCATATGGTTGATTGTTGTAAAAGGAACTACAGAACAAAGCTTGAAATCAAATCAATGATTTGCATTGATACTTGAGGGATGAGAGAGAAAAACATAATCCTTGTAGCACACTCGTTCAATGGGACCTCTGGTCGTCTCCTCTTTGCTTCTCTTCTCAACTGTTAACAAGTAGGATCTTGATGACTTTGAACCCAATTTGGGATGGGGAGATATTAGGGATGATGGAGAGCTTGGTTTGACCTCTTCATGCTATTCTAGGATGTTTTAAACCTTAACCGGCCGTGAAAGATAAAAATAGTCATCGTTAACTGTTACAAATAGAAAGAATGAGATTGAGAAAGAAACAAAGACACGATACGAGATAGAGAATGATAACAAGAAAGAGAGTAAAAAAAAAAGTGATACATTTTATCAGTTCATCGCTTTTACCATGGATTCGTACATGTTGGTGGTCACCGGAAAGTTTGTCTCCAGTGGTTATGGTTTTGATCGTCGATGTGTCATGATCGTCATTGAAGACCTTGGTATCTCGGTGGAGAACGTCGATTTCAGAGAAACCCATCATTTAAAAAAATTAAAAAGGTGAAATAAAAGATCTAACCTTGATTCATAACCATGGTTTGACGTTGGTTAGCTATTACCAAGGTCAAACCGTGGTAAAAACGAAAATCAAATTCCTGCCTAAATCATGTCACGTGTTCCTTTGATGTTCATAACAAACACTACAGACGCTTTTTCAATCATAGAACATTATTCTCCTTGTATGACAGAGTTTGAATAGACAGGTACCATTCCAATCTCTACTCATGATGTAACACAAATGTTGATTAAGGGTGCATTAATAAGTATACAAGTACTTATCTATTGTATATTTACTGTAATACCTTCTTTTGACCATGTGTCATTACCCAAACACCCTTTGTCAGGCTACATTTCATGCACTAATTGAGCTGGGATTAGGTACGACAACTTAGAGAGTGGTTAAAGTTGGAATGACATTAGGGCTGACACATCGGCATCGAAAAGTGATATACACTTTCTGTATCGGTTAATTTCTTCATTTGTGTCATCCCTCTTAAGAGAATAGTAGGGTGGTAGTTCTCTTGATGGTGTGCGACTGTTTCTCCTCTCTTCTTTGTCTTTCTGTGTTGATTAGTCTTTCCATTTGAATCGTCTCTCTCAAGAGCAACAGGGTAGTATTACTCTTCTCCAATGAAGGCGTGCAGACACAATAATCAAAGCAAAAACGTCCGGTAGCGATCTCGAGTCACTGTACCCTTATATAAGATGGCTTTTGGTGAAGGATTGGGTTCATAGAATCAAGCTACCCCTCTTCTATGTTCTAGGTTATCAATCCATCCGTGGTTTTCATATATATATATATATATATATATATTCCTAAGTTAGAGGTCAACCAGGCAGATCCGTGGGTTCCAACGATTTTTTCACAAGGTGACAAGAAGGAAAACACCTAGATGGTTAAATTGCACCCACAAAGAAATAGAAAAGGAAAATAAAAATTAATTAAAGTTAAAACCAATAGGAAAATTCAAACATGTAGAAGCATCAACTACTCAACACAGTAAAACCATTTCCTGCAACCACTGAAGAAAACAAATCCAAATTCCCTCTCCTAATCAATTGAGGAAAAGAAAGCGTTGCAGAAGAATTGGAGAGTTGGGGAGAGATATTAGGATAGTGATAAAGATGGAATAGGAAAAAGAATCTGGTTACCCAATTCTGTGGGTCAAGGGTAAAAAAGGAATAATTTAAATATCTTAACTGTTAACTATTAACTTGCGTTGACTCCCCCAGTTTCAATTAACTTTGGTTCAAATTAGGAGCCAACCGGATTAGACACAACTCCCAAGTAGAATGATTCAGCCGTCTGAGTTGGCCGGTTTCAAAACTTTGAGGAATGGACAGTTATGTGGGACAGTCCAGTTGTCACTATCAGTCCAGGCCAGCATGGACCTTTCAAAACTTTTGGGAAATAAGTTGCAACTGCCCTAGAATCTCTCAACTCTCAACAGTTTGAGGTGGTAGAGTGTTGTGACTCGAAATAAGGGTGATTTCCTGGCAATAGATAGAATCTCTCAACTCTCAACAACTTTATAATAAGTTAGTGTTTTTATTTATTTGTTTAATTATTTTTTATTGATTAAGAGAAATATTTCAAAAAACCTGAACCAACCCCACAACAGAAAAGTCGTTTACCAGAGTACTTCCTAGCTCCCCGGCCATCTAGGAAGAGAACCAACCAACGAAAGCAACCAACCTGTATACGTACATTGTTTTGCCACCAAGTGGGCAGCTTCAGTTAAGGGATGACAATGCTTAACACAACCCCGTGAACCTGATACAAACCCAACTTGAACTAACCGGATTAGTTTGACTGTAAACGTGTTTCGGGTTAAAGCAAGTTGACCCATTTTGAAACAATTAATAAATGGGTCAGGTTTGGGTTGAGCCATACAATCGTATACCTTTATCTCAACA
Organism: Platanus orientalis; assembly: GCA_025762735.1. NCBI lineage: Eukaryota > Viridiplantae > Streptophyta > Magnoliopsida > Proteales > Platanaceae > Platanus > Platanus orientalis. The sequence goes on along the minus strand of JAOXJP010000015.1, from coordinate 242,001 downwards.
CGACACAAACCAGACCCGTCAACAGGAATTGCCACCCCTAGCTTCATTATAGGATATCGATTAACATGGTTACGGATCACTCTATAAAAATAAGACATCAAAGTTGTAGGTCCTGAATCACAAGGTGATGGGTGGCGGTTGTTCTATTTTGGAGTTGGATATGCAATGTATTTTATTTTATTTTTCTTCCCGAGTTTCATTTGTATTTCCAAGTAAATTATTATGAATGCAACGACTTCGGTAGAGGGTTTAGCAATAATAATAATAATAATAATAATTTTTTGATAAAAAGGAGAGGGTTTACCTCGTTTAAATATATGTTATATATAGCACAACACATTTACAAAAAAATTTTAAAAACCCATAAAAATTAGTTTAACATTTGAATTTTTTTATTATTATTATAAATGCCATGCCATAGATAATCACAGCACATTAATGTATTTTAACAATTGCAGATCTTACGGCATTCAGCTCTTACCCTCTGTTGTTACAAGCTGTCCAACCCGGCATTTTATTTAAGAACCCGTCAACCCAATCCGATATATTCTTTACCCTGATTGGGTTAGCATTCTCATCAACCCCAGTAATGAGATTGGTGCGTGCCCCTTAACACTGATTGAGCCACGTACCCTTGTTACTTACTGCAAGGGTGCGTTGTATCTGATTAGTGACCATAACTGGAAGAGCCCACTTACCAATCTGTATCCATAACCCGACGGAGAACCAGTCACCATAACAGGTTCCTAGAAATTGCCCAACAGCGACGGACAGCGACAGATGAAGAGCCCAAGAAATCTTTACAAAAAAAATAGAAGGCCAAGAACTGAAAGGTGGCTTCTTCAAAACTCCTACACGTAGGTGCGAGGCATAGATGATACCACGCGTCGCCATGTACACGTTGCACACATTCGTTGGTTGATAACTTACCGCCACTTGAGGAGGGGTGGCGCAGGTGATTTCAGGCCTTTTAGGGGTGACCCACAAAACAAAAGGCGGCAAGAAAGTCGGCTCAAGAATCACGATATCCTCCATCTCACCGTTTATTCTAACGCCAGTCTGAATAACGTCGTCAAAACCGAAACCACAAATTACCTGACTGCAATTTTTGTTCGTCCTGTGGCCCTCTGTGACCACAAGGTTTTTGAATTTTATTTCAACTCTTATATATATATATAACTCTAACCCTTACACACATTCCTGGCAGCATGTGATGCGGTCACAGAGGGTCACAGAAATTTTGATTTAATTTTTGTTCCACTGTATTGGCTTTATCATTTATGTCTACAAATTCTATGATGAAGTCAAAATCAAAAGGCAAGTTGCTAAAAAATCTTCACCGCAAAGACTTTCCTTGAAAAAAAAAAAAAAGATGCTATATGGTAGTGCAGCCGGCTCGGAGACCCCGCACATCATTTGTGGGGTGGAAAAAGGGGTAAACACGAATGCAATCTATAGTGAAATTGCTGTCATGGGCTTTGAAACCCCGACCTCTCCCTCAGAAAGGCCTTATTCTGCCATTTCCCTGCGAAGGCACATAGGTAAGTGTCATATTTGGATTATTGAGATTATGGATGACAACCAAACAAATTAATCCTCAATAAGATTACCTAATGACTTAAATAGGTTTAGATTTTTGTGCTTGAGTTGCCATAGAAAATAACCTTTATTAAAGGGTTTTGATTGTTACACTTCTATTTATCCTTTTAAATATCTTGGTGATGACTCCAAACTTAATTTTATATTCTACATAACATCAAAATAAAATCATTTCATTCCACGTGGTTTCCAAATGCAGCCTAAGGGTATCGGCCCTTTCCAAGTATTTGTAAATTTTGTCACAACTGTGCGTGGAGATTATCAAAATCAGTAGTTTAAATGATCATCTCAGCATGACTTGAATCCGATCCAATCCGAATCTATTCAAAGCATGAGTGCCCGATATTTAATAATTGAAACCTTTTTTCAAGCACTATGCTTAATGGGACCATATTAGGGCTTAGGTTTTAGCTTGCAGATTGTACAGGAGAGACACATTTTTTCTGTGGTCACCTCAAAAGGCACAATGCAATTTTTTAGGGTAAAGAAAAGACAATGCAATTGATGGAAGAATAGTAAAGCTCCATCTCGGATAAACTTCCATTAAGCATGAGATCATCCGATAAGAATCACTTGATGACATGTATATCTATCAAAACCAATGTATTTGTAATAGTATATAAAGATTATAGAATAATTATCTCTAACCCTTCAAAGAACTATTATTTCTATTCCATCAATTCCCAATATAAAAGATTCCAATCCAATGGATTTTACAATTGGTCTACAGCTTAAAATTATCTTTTTTTTTCTTTTTTTTTTTAACAAGATAAACAACAAGATTAGGAAAGAAAAGTATTTGTGAAGTGAAGATGTCCCAATAAAATGTTGGAAGCAACCTCTAATTGACATCTACTATGAAAATCACTTTGAAATTATTTTATTATTTGTTTCTATATGTTTTCATGGGGTGACGTGTTTCTTTGGCTGCTAATAAACTAAAGGCGGAATGATAGAGCACAAAAGAAAAAGAACGGAGGGTGGGTTTGGATTCCTCCTCTATTATCGAGTTTAATTGAAAATAAATTGATTTAATTATATTATAATATAAAATCTAAAATATGTCAAACGGGTCAGGTGAGAGAATCTTGCAATGCTGTCCGTCCGATAAATAGGCCTAGGAAGATCAATGGCACGTTTCCTTATTTTTAGCGACCGCCATATATTTTTCCTCAATCCATAAAACCCTTCTTTCTAGCCTCTCTGTCTTTCCATATTGCCGTTTCTTCTCCTCTTCTGTGTCCTTCTTGTGGTCCTCTCCATCATCAGATCCTTCTAAGTCCCATCTCTCAGTTCTGAATCCTCTCTAAAAAGGTATACCATTCAGAGCCTATTAGAACACTGACTTTCGATTTTATTTTGCTACTGGTTTTCACAAATGGAAGAAAGTATGAACTAAAGCTGCTTTCTGGTTTCTTTCTCCTTTTTCTTAACTTTTATTTTCTTTGTTTTCTCTTTTTATAATGTGGGTTTCTCTTGGTCCCGTTCAGGGTTTCACAAGCTGGCTTTCGAGGATCAACAACAGAAGATTGGGGTTTTGAAAACCAAGCAAAAGAAAGTCATGGTATGAGAAGAAGAAGCCTGATTATTAGAATTTTTTTTCTTCTTTTGATTTCGTTTGTTATTAGATTGAATTTAAACGGATTTGTGTATGTGTAGGTGAGCCCGATCGTTCAAATGGGGAAAGATGAATTGGGTCCTCCATGGTTGAAGCCGATGTTGAAGGCGAGCTACTTCGTCCCCTGTAGAATTCATGGAGATGCCAACAAGAGTGAATGCAACATGTATTGCTTGGATTGCATGGGGAATGCTCTATGCCCTTACTGTTTGATCCACCACAAAGACCATCGCGTGGTTCAGGTATGTCCTTGATCTTTAATTCAACCTTCTTTTTGGTTTTAATTTTTCAGAAACTATGAATCCGTGGAGGAACTAGAACTGATTTTCTAGTCATCGTTATTGCAGATAAGGAGGTCTTCATACCACAACGTGATAAGGGTTGGCGAAGTTCAGAAATACGTAGACGTCTCAGCCATTCAAACCTACATTATAAATAGTGCCAAGATTGTCTTCCTCAACGAGAGGCCACAACAAAGGCCAGGAAAGGGCGTTACAAATACCTGTGAGATTTGTTGCCGTAGCCTTCTCGATGCTTTCAGATTCTGCTCCCTGGGATGCAAGGTGAATCTATAATCAATACCCATTTCTGGTTTTGTGATTGTTTCATCGATTTACATGCGAATCTGTAATTTGTTTTGTCTTACCTCTTTATACCTTGTTTGGAAAGTTAAATTGATTTCTTTTTGTCTGTAACTTGCTTATCGTTGGCTTTTTTTTTTTTTTTTTTTTTTTCTCTCTCTTAATGAAATCGTTGGTTTCTCTCTGATTAGGGTTTCAACAAGTAGCAAGTTTTGATTTTTCTGCTTCTACCATTAGCATTTTTCCTTCATTCTTCATAATTTTCCGATGGTAGTTCTTGATTTTCTTGGGTCTGAAGTTTCTCAACGACTCCTTGCATGATTCCGGTTTCACCCACCTGCTCTCTGGTTTCTTGGCTTCTTCAATTATCTACCCGAGGAAATGACTGAAGTACCCTTTTTTCCTCTTCAGCTGGAGGGCATGAATCGGGGTGACCCAGATCTTACATTCGCATTGCGACCCAAACACAACCGAGACGGGTTCCATGGCTCTGAATCTGACGAGTCGACCACGCCAAAGAAGCTTCGAAGGACGGCTGTGTTGAACCGTTTCATCGACTACCCAGCAGTCTATTCTGACGGCGACAAGGATGTGGGTGAGAAGTACTGGAGTTCAAGCGATGAGACTGTGAACAACATTTCTCCGGCTACTCCTCCGATCATCAATTATCGGACCACCAAAAGGAGAAAGGGTATTCCTCATCGTGCCCCGTTTTAAGGAGAGAGAAAGAATTTTAAAAAATATATCTAAAAAAATGGGGTTCAAAAGTCTGTACAAAGAAGGGTCTTTATGTTGTATATACAGTGAAAAGAAGTAGAGAAGATATATATGCATATATACATAGAAGAAGAAACATTAGATGGACAGAAAAAAAAAAATAAAGAAAATGTAAAAGAAGGAATTACTTACATGGTTTGTACATAGAATGAAACTTGGGTTTGTTTTTAATATTGAAAATGAATCTAGTATGTGTTTTCTAATATCTCTTACACAATAATAAGTAAATTCTAAATTTTTGTTTATAATTTTTGAGGGTTTACAACACTATATCAAAAGCAAGATTAGAAGAAGGGGTGGCAATTTGGTAGTTATAGAGAACCCTATGTCTGATAGCATATGTTGTGTATAATTAGACTTTAGAAAGGCGCTAAAGAAATATTTGTTATATAATTTATTATTTATTTGCGATTTGTTTTGTCTATAGTTTCTTGTCCGCTTGGAAAAGCCACGTAATCTCTGTGAAGAAGAGAGCAACGATGACCCACCCTACTTCCCCTAACTTTAATATCTTTCTTGAAATCGGAGACCACATAACAAAATAATAAGGGAATTAGGGTTTTGACAAAGTACTGTTATTGTGTTAGTTATGATGGTTAAGAGGTTGAGGAAGAGAGATGGCTAACCACCCCCTTTCACTTGTTGAAAGCGTTATGTGGTAAGCTGTGCCGCTGGTCCCACCCTTCTTCATAATATGTGGTTGAACAAGAGGGAAGGAACTATTCTTCCCTTTCTTTGTTGACCCAAATTGATTTAGTTGGCGATTGTTCTGTAGCTGGATGGAACCATTAGAATAGAGTTGTGGGGACGACTTGTTTAAGTTCTTTTTAACTTTCTTGTTTGGGTGGGGTAACCCAGGATGGATGGCGGGTGATAAGTGAATAGACCCCCCACTCACTCACTCTGGTGTTTTAAAGTGTATAAAAAATGATGCTTTGAGTTAATCCGTGATTGAAACCAAACGAACCCTTAGTTTAGCTGTGGTGACACGCAACTTGAGCTTCTATTGATGCGATGTTCATATACATCCAAAGCTTATTGGATCGTGACTGTGAAAGGCAAGTTTCAAAAAGTTGATTAGACCGCAGTCGGACTGAGTTCTGATTCAACTCAATCGATTCCTTCTGGAATTTAACTTTACTATAAAGGGGGATGATATCCTCTGCGGTTGGACAGGTGAGTTAAGGGCGAGTCGTGGACCTTTATAGTTTGTACTATTAATTAAAGTTGAATAACCGTCAGAATCGGAAGGGTTCCAAATAATGGGTATCTTGGGAAACACGCAGGCCCGCCTTTGAAAAGAACGTCTTCCTCCATATTTTGCCCCACTGGCCCTGCATTCGTCATCTCATTTCTTTAATTTTGATCTCTCTCTCTCTCGCACGAACACGAGGACGAGCACGTGCAAATAGAAGGGTAAGGAGCCGTATGGAATCTGAAAGCCTGCATGACCTATCCTTGTTTTCATAAAAATAATAATTACGATAGGAATGGGGCACGGCTCTCTACTTTCAACTTCCTCGCGTTGAATGCCTATGACGTTTATCAGATCAACGGATGAGAGCGTAGCGTTGCGATTTCTGTCTGCTTCCTTAGTTCCATCTATCTATCTCTCTCTCTCTCTCTCTCTCTCTCTGTTTGCTAGCTACGCATTATCATATTTGTCTTCTTTTCTTTTCAGTACTTTTTTTTTTTCTTTATGAACTTAAATTAATCTCTAGTGGTAACAGCAGTAACAGTAGTCGTTGTAGTAATCAAGTGGATGGATCTGGGATCAGCTTGATCCACTTGTTATGTGAATAATGGCAGGCTTTACGCTACCCTTATCCTTCCGTCCTTTGTTTTTCTTCTTTTTTTGGAAAAGCAAAGTTAATTAATATGAGTTTTGAGTTAATGGGTCTGAATTGTTTGATTCCTCTTTGACAAGGGTGGGTTCTCTTTCCTGTTTGCATCAGACCTGTCCGCATTTCTAGTCTTTTTTATTTTTTGGTTACTCCTAGTCTAATTTGTACATTTTTTCTAACGTCATAAAAAAACACCATGGATCTTCAATGGGTCACAGCCCATGCTTTGATCATGTAGCAGTCACCAGTGGTTGATGCATGACAAATATTTGAGTTTGATATTTTTAACACTCCCTATTTTTGTTGAATCCAACATTTTTTTTTTTTTGTAGAGAATCTTACTTTGGTAAATGTCATGAGTCGGACCATGGTATAATCGAAACTCAATCACAAGACGGGCTGTGACCACATAGAATCCAAGTACATGGAAAAAAAATAATTTAATTACTCTACAACCCTTTCAATATAAACTATGACAATAATTACAATTTCTTTCCTACATTATACCTATTTTACGTTCCTAACCATGAAGGAAAAGTTTTCATTGGTACTGATCTTTACTACATTAATGAAAATAACACATTTAAAAACAATTTATGTAATTTGTCAGCACCTATAAAAATATAGCATTACATCTTCTATCATTATAAGAGATTAATGTAGAAGCATCAAGAAATCAACAAGGGCTACACTATCATTTGTGTCCCGAAAATCTAATAAAGCAGCTCACAGCATAGCTACTTTGGATGCAAGGGATTATATCTCTGGGATCCTTCACAAGTTATAGGCGAATTAGCCACTATTACTATCATAGAATCATATACTCACTCATATCGTGTGATAGGGAAAAATGCCGAGACCATATAACCCAAAAAAATCTCAACCCTAAAGAAACTAACTTGGGGCGTCCTTGTTATTAAGGAAATCTGTTGTGGCCTCGTGATGGCAACCCTAAGATAGTGAAGCTACTTAAGAAAGGTTTTGTTATTCAACGACTTTTCAACATTGAGATTTATAAAGGAGTTGTGGTGTCCTATCGGGCCATCACTCCCCCCCTCCTAATGCCCAATACCTTGAAATCCCTAGGACACCTCGAAAAGGAAGCCACCCCACTATCAGCTGTCTAGTGCCAAAGATCATAGAGGATCTCGATTGTATAAGGAAAATAAGAGTCTCACATTCTATAATTAGAGATAAAATCAATCTGCAAGTTGTTACCAAAAGAATATCCTCTACAGCTAGCCTAATAGATTGAAAAAAGACAAAATAAGATAAAACTAATACGTTAACCAACTAAAATAGAAAGATCAGATCTGTGCCATGATCAATGCAGGAAAATCCAAGAAGAATCTTGCCTAATATGCCTCTACTCGAGTCTATAAATGAAAACATTTAGCTCAACAAGTATGAAAAAAAGAAGCCCTAGTAAGAGTACATTCTACATCTATTCCTATCTGACTTGATCGTTGGAGAACTTGAGGTTGGCACCCCACCAGTGTCAGTCATTTTACTCTTTTGCTTTGTCTTGCAAGGACCATTCCGTTGGAGATCTTGGCTCCCCATGCAACTATCTAACTGGTGTTGGGATGCTCATGATTCCCCGTCATCATTAGTTGGCGTCGTTTGTGGGAAAAACCATCCTTAAGGACCAAAGGTTTGCATAGTCAAGACCAGATCAATGGTAGCATAGCATAACCCTCGCACCCAAGTGGATGGACAAGAAACTGCCATCTCCGATGAAAGCTGTCATGAAGAACCTCGGGTGGTCACCCTCAAACAACGCATTCAAGGCCTGACAACAAGCATACAACTACTCATAGACTAGAATTGAGATATAATGCAAGAGTTGAGGGGCCAAATGAGTGAACTCAACAATCAAGAAGTGGGATAGTGGGAGCCACCCACCCAGCCCGGTGGGAGCCATGACAATGACTGGGGACGGGAGGATAAAGAAGTAAGTGCTACCACACCCCGATTCTGAGAATCAAACCATTTCTTTCAGCAAAGAAAAAAGGGTTCACACTTTTAATGCTTGGGAAGAGGAAATGGAAGATGTTAGGCAAGAGATGACGATCATGAAGAAGGCCATCAAAGGGAAATCCTCAGCAATGGTCAACAAGCTCACCAAAGAACAAACTACTCATTTACTCTCAAGGTTATGGCTCGACCATTACCCGCAAAGTTTAAGCTGCCCCAAATGGAGATGTTCGATGATACTTAGGACCCCCTCAATCATCTAGAGGCCTACAAAACACATATGAATCTCCAACGACACCCGACGAGATCCTGTATCGAGCTTTCCTGACAACTATAAAAGGGTTCACCCGAGTGTTGTTTAGCCGATTAAAGCCTAAGAGTATACCAAACTTCACAGAGCTTAGCCGATAATTCGTCAAGTATTTCATAGGTGGCCAGAGACACAGGAAACCTGCCACTTACCTGTTAAATGTCAACCAAAAAAATGGTGAATCCCTCCAGGATTACGTGTCCCAATTCAACAATGAGATGTTTTAGGTTGATGAAACTGAGAAGAAAGTAGTCATGACTGCCCTTATGGCGGGATTGCTAACCTCTAAGTTCCTCTTCTCATTATCAAAAAAACCCGCCCTCATGCATGATCGACTTAATGTTGAAGGCGCAACAACACATGAATGCCAGGATACTTTCACTGTCTAATGGGAGCAAGGAGAGTGGAGCTAATCCTCAATCTAACAAAAGGAAAAGGGAGCCGCAACCAGGTCGAGATGAAATTAAGGAGCTCTCATGCTATGGGGCAACGATAGTGGTGGAGCAAGACCTCAGGTCAACCTACCCCCGAGTAGATTTCAAAATTATACCTCCTCAACGCACCAATAGAGTAGGTACTCATGCGTTTTAAGGATGACTCGAGAAGATTCAAGCCATACTCGAGAAAAGAAAATTGGGATAAGTACTGTTGCTTTCACCGGGACCATGGTCATGATACCAACAATTGCTTTGATTTAAAGGAACGGATAGAAGCCCTCATTTAATGAGGGTGATTATAAAGGTTTGTGGCAGAAAAAACCCCAGTTAGGTGGGAGAATACTCGTCGAGATCCCCTAACTCGAGAGAAAAGAATACCTGAAGGCCCAATAGGTGAGATCAGGGTAATAGTCGGAGGACTCTCCGGCAGAGGAAAGTCCATCTCAGCAAGAACATCCTATGTCAAGAAAATACATTCTGAAAGAGAACGATAGATGTTGACTACAGAAAGACCGACCAAGCAGCACAGGATAGAGCATGCCCCCATCACCTTCTTTGAAGAAGACGCCTAGGGAGTGAGTCAGCCACATGATGATGAGTTGGCGATGGCCCTAGTCATCTCAAACTACAAGACCCATTGCGTCCTCATCGATTACGGGATCTCAACAGACATTCTTTATCTCCCGGCCTTTGACCAAATAGGCATTGAGCGAGATAAACTTAAGTCGGTCCAATCGCCTTTGGTCAGTTTCATAGGCAATAGGATACTCCCCTTGGAATGATTGGCTTACCAATGACCATTAGGATAGGTGATAAAAAAATCACTAAGGTGGTTGATTTCTTAGTGGTCGATTGCTCATCAGCGTACAATGTCATACTCGAAAGGCATGCGTTGAACCAGATGATGGTGGTTACCTCAACCTACCATCTTTCGATGTGCTTCCTGACTAAAGAAAGCGTTGGGGAAGTCAAATGGGATTAGGTAACTGTCCCAGGATGTTACGTGGCTTCTCTCAAAGGACAACTAATCTCAAATGAGATAATGTCAATCGACAGTTTGGAGGTCCAAGACGAAAGGATTCAGACCGTTGCAAAGCTAGGGGAGACCTTGAAGATGTCATCCTCAACATTGATTATCTTGACAGAGTAACCCGAGTAGGGTTTGACCTACCGGGGGAATTCAAAAAGCAATTATAGGGGTTCCTTGTCGACAATCAAGACGTATTTTCTTGGACACATAAGGATATGCCTGGGATAGACCCTGACCTAGCGGTGCATTGACTTAATGTAAGCTTGACTATAAAACTTGTCAAGTAAAAGAAAAGGAACTTTACCCCAGAAATGAACCAAGCCATCTCAAAGGAAGTGGATAAGCTGCTTAAAGTCCGATTCATAAGGGAGGTCCACTACCCTGAGTGGTTAGTGAACACTGTTATGGTGGGAAAGCCGAACAGGAAGTAGAGGATGTGTGTCGACTTCACCAACCTCAATAAGTCATGTCCCAAGAACAATTTTCCTCTCTCGAGGATCGACACCTTGGTAAACTTGACAACTAAACATCAAACTTTCAGTTTTATGAATGCTTTCTCGAGATATAATCACATAAAGATGTACAAGCCCTACCAGGAAAAGATAGCCTTCATCACTAATCAAGGGCTCTACTACTACCGAGTTATGCCCTTCGTCCTAAAGAATGTAGGAGCTACCAAAAACTCATCAATGAGATGTTCAAGGACCAAATCGAAAGGAACGTCAAAGTGTACATGGATGACATGTTAGTGACAAGCTTGTTGACCGAACAACATCTAGCTGACTTGAGTAGAACATTCCAAATATTAAGAAAGTATAAAATGAAGCTCAACTCAGGAAAATGTGCATTCGATGTGTCCACTAGGAAGTTCCTTGGATTTTTGGTCTCCCAACGAGGAATATAGGCAAACCCCGAGAAGGTTAAAGCTATAATCGAGATACAACCACCAAGAAACACCAAGGAGGTGCAGCGACTGGCGGGAAGGGTCATGCCGTTAAGCAGGTTCATATTCTGGGTCACTAACAAATGTTTTCCCTTTTTCTATTTGTTGAAGAAGGAGTACGACTAGAACGAAGAGTGCAATAAAGCCTTTTAAGATCTTCAAATTCACCTCAGACGCTTACCATTAATCAACCAACCAAAGCAAGGTGATGTACTCTATGTCTATTTATCGGTATCAGAGGCAACTGTCAACTTGGTACTAATCAGAGAAGAAAACAGGGTGCAGATGCATGTATACTACACCAGTAGGATGTTCAGGGGAGCTGAGGAAAGATACTCCAAAAATTAAGAAAATGGCATTCGCCTTAGTCATCACAACCATGTGACTAAGACCTTACTTCTAAGCGCACACTATTCGAGTGCTCACTGATCAGCCACTCAGGGTCATACTACACAAGCCTGAGACCTCAGGGAGACTGGTTAAATGGTCGGTGGAACTGAGCGATTTTGTCATCGAGTACCATCCCCATGGAGCTATCAAGGATCAAGCCGTCGTTGATTTCATCGCCAAGTATACTCACTCGCTAGAGAATGAGGCACGGGTGCAGGAAGATCAACCTGAAGAGACGAAAGAAACTAAAACAACATGGATGCTCTATGTTGATGGCTCCTCTACTAGCTACCGGTGGGGGAATCATTTTGGTTACTCTAGAAGGGACTGAGCTTGAATACGTCATCAGATTTGACTTCAAGGTGACCAATAATGAGGCAAAGTATGAGGCTTTACTCACTGGCTTGCGGCTTACTCCTTGGTCGTGCCCTCAGAGCTAGGTAGGTGAAAGTTAGTAGTGATTCCCAGCTAGTCATAGGGAAAATGTTAGGCGAATATGAAGTGAGGGATAAATAGATGAAGCAGTATTAGGCATTGGCAATGAAAGAAAAATCTTGATTTAAGCAGTTCAACATGTAGTAAGTCCCTTGGGACAAAATGAGAAAGCCAATAAGTTGGTCAGGCTCATGTTGTTAACTGTGGAAAACCTTGACTCTGGGATCTTCATGGAGAACCTAACCAAGCCAAACATTGAGGCAGAGGAAGGCAAAGAAGTTAATATGGAAAACCTCGAGCCTGAATAGGCTAGCTAAATCATAAAATACTTAAAGGATGATGAGTTACCCGAGAGCAGGGACGAGGCGAAGAAAGTGAAGGTGAGGGCAAGTCGATATATCCTCCTTAACGACACCCTTTACAAAAGAAGCTTTATCCTTCCTCTGCTAAGGTGCTTATCCAATCAAGAAGCTAATTATGTTCTCTAAGAAGTACATGAGGGGATATGCAAGAATCACTCGGGGGGTAAAGCGCTGACTATCAAAGTAATCAAAGCAGGGTATTATCGGCCCTCCAAACAAAAAGATGTGAGCATGTTCGTCCATAAGTGCGACAAGTGCCAAAGGTTTGTAAACATCCCAAGAAAGCCTGTTGAAGAGCTTGTCCCAATAGCTAGTCCATAACCTTTCGCTTAGTGGGGAATTGACATTGTCAGACCTTTATCTTGTGAAAATAGGCAAATGAAGTTCTTAGTGGTTGCCATCGACTACTTCACAAAATAGGTGGAGGCCGAGCCCCTTGCTAAGATCACCGAGAAGAATATCCGAGACTTCACATGGAAATCAATCGTGTGTCGATTCAGGATACCTAGGGTACTCATCACCGACAATGGTAAGCAATTCGACAACGCCCGATTTTGAGAATTTTGTTCAAAGCTCGGGATTTAGAATCACTTTTCTTCCTCGACACACCCTCAAACCAACGATCAAGTGGAGATCACCAACCGGACACTACTAAGCATCATTAAGAAGAGACTCCAGGATTCAAAAGGCCTTTGGCCTGAGGAGTTATCCAGTATCCTATGGGCTTACCAGACTACAATGAGAACCCCTACCGGAGAAACACCATTCATTTTGGCATCTAGAACCGAGGCAGTGATCCCAATAAATATTAGGGTGACCACCCACAGAACAACAAGTTTCAACCTGGAGAAAAATGATGAGTACATAAATAGCCTGAATATGTTGGAAGAAAAAAGAGACGATGCCACACTTTAGACAATCACCTACAAACACAGAATGACTAAATACTATAACCTGCATGTAAAGCTGAGAAGATTCATAGTAGGAAAGTTAGCCTAGCAACCTAAGACCAACAGAAGGGAAACTAAAGCCAAGTTGGGAAGGACCCTACAGAGTATCAAGTTTTTATAGACTTGGGATATACCATCTTGAGACATTGCAAGGAGAGTCACTACCTTGACCATAGAACATCGAACATCTAAGAAAATATTATCAATAATGATGATGTGACTATTTATTTTACATTAATAAAATTTATTTACTCAGTAGAAATGAGAGAGTTAAGGTCATTGGGTCCCAAGTCACAAGATTGACCAATCTCTAAAGGGAGAGTTCAGGCCGTCAAGCTCAGGTCACAAGAATAACCCCAGGTAACAAGACCGACCTATCCCTTAAAGGTGAGTTCAGGCCCTCAAGGTCAGGTCACAAGAATGACCTTAAATCACAAGGATGACCCAAGTCACAAGACTAACACATCCCTTAGGCGAGAGTTCAGACCCTTAGGCCTAGGTCACAAGACTGACCCCAAGTCACAAGATTGACCCATCTCTCAGGGGAGAGCTCGGAAGACAAGACAAAAGGGCCACGGGAAATATATAAGGGTTTTTTCGGTACCATTCAATAGCGATTATGAGAGAAACTAACAATTGTTATGAACACTACATCTATTAAAGTCTCAGGGATTCCTGAGAATGAGGTTGTCAAAGACTTTAGCGGATAAGGATGAAGCCTCAAGAAGTACCAGGACATGTGTATCATTATCAAGGAGACTAAGAGTGACCCTTCAACATCAAGTACAACTCTAACCTCTTACGTGTCAGATGAAAACAGATGCCTAAAAATACCCAGGGACATCGCCGAAGAAAGGCCCCACATGGGGTAATAACTTAAGTTTAGCGGTGCCACCAGAAACCCTTGAGTCACTCGGGTCATAAAGAGTCGAACGACTAATAAGATTCTCTAAGGTTATCCTACCCCTACATACTTAGAAAATTTTGGGATAGTATCTAAGGATTTTTCCACGAGGTGTACCCATAATTAGAAAAATTCATTGTCACCTACCCTTACATACTCAGAAATTTTTTTGGAAGGGCATCTAAGCATTTTTCCATGAGTCATACCCACACTTAGAAATTTTTTACCATAAGGCGTACCCACACTTAAAAATTTCTAAGTCATAGCAACACACAAAACGAAGGCAAAAAAGAAATTTCATTAATAAAGATAGTTTACATCAATAAAAAAATAAAAAAATAAAGAAAAATACATCTATGCCGAGGAGTCATCAGCCTATGGGTTGTCCACCTCGGGATCTCTCGGGGCCTCGGTCCCAACACCCTTGGCCCCCTCTTCTTCTTCTTCTTCTCCTCCCTCTTCTTCCTCCTTCAGGTTGAAGGTCATGAAGTCTAAATCTGGGAAGGTCTGAGTAGCTTTCCTCCTAAACTCCTCAAAGCCCTCTAGGTAGCACCTAACCTTTACAACCTAAAAGGCCTTAGACACTTTATAACCCTCGATCGTAGCATTGACGGCTTGAAGCCTTTCTTCCTCCCCCTAGAATCGGGTAAGGGTGACTACCTTAGTCACCTTCTCTGCCACCGTTTGTTCCAAGGTCACCGCAAATGACCCCTCAATCTCGAGGCAATGGTTTCTTTCAGACTCAAGCTCAGACCTAGCCTGAGTGGCCTCTTCCACAGCCACTCGCAAGTGCCGAGTCAGCTCACCGATTCGGGCCTCATCCTCCTCAGTGGCCTGGGTGACCATGTTTGCATTGACCCCTCCACCTACTAAAGCTTCTCCCTTTTGGCCTTGATCTCATCCTCGGCACTAGTACGAATAACACCGAATTCTTGGGTGGCTTTAACAAGTTGACCCTAGAGTTCAGCCTAGGCCTTCTCGCCAACCCTAAACCTATGGATTGAGGTTGCCATTAAGGCCATGGTCTGAAGGCCACATGTTCATGTCAGTAAAGAATAGAAATATGTAAAAAAATATTTCATTTTTACTTTACCTGTGTAGAATAACATCTCATTGTGTAGAGCGTCAAGGGAGAGGGTCTTTATGGTGTCGAGGTCACCAACTGGAATGCTCCCGAGGAGGTAGTCCACCCCAAAACCTAGCTTAGACAGCCACGTCGAGGGTCCTACCGAGGATTGGCCCTTGTTTTGGGCAGACGTAGAAGTGGGCTTAGCAGTGGCTATCTTAGGGTTTGTGACCACCGGAGAAGAAGTTACTGGGGATGCGGCTGCTACAGTTGTATCCTAGGGTGGGGCCACCAAGTTTTTCCCGACAGGGTGTCGAGGTGGAGACTCGATAGTTTCACCCTCTCGATCCACGACGGGAATGGAAGGGGGTGTCTAGAACTGAGGCAGGGATCGCCTCGAAGACTTAGGCTTGAACAACATCAGCCCGAACTTCAGTTTGGGAGGACCTCCCTAGGTCGAGGGTCCTCTTACTCTTCTTCAAGGAGACCGACTCACCCTAGCCTAATGCCTTGGCCTACTTCGTTTGGGCTAGGAACCTTTTATTGGGCCTCATTGTTGAAAACATTAAAAACTTAAGGTTAGAAAATACAAAAAAAGAAAAGGTAAAAAAAATTTTAAAAAAAGAGAGAAGGGGGAAAATTTTTAAAGACAATAGAGCAACACAAAAACTACATGGGTAGGGACCAAAATCAAACTCAAATAGATGCCTGGGGTGACAAGATCGGGGTAAGCGTGAACCGAGTAGTTCACAACATCTTGGAGGTGATCCTCCTCCTCGAGGGAAAGCTCGTTTACTTCCAAGACTAGCATAAGAGAACGAACAAGATGAAAAGAAAACACAGAGAAATGACACAAAAGTAAAAGACTCACCTATAGAGCTAACGTCCGACGCCCAGCCCCTATTAAACCTCAAGGAGGAATCTCCACCGGGGGGAACTCCCAGCCTTTATCAGAGATAAAGAAGTAGCGGCTTCTCCATCCACTGTTAGAACTCGAGAGGTCGATCATCAGAGCAGTCGTCAGGTCTCGACTCACAAAATACCACCACCCAGGCTCCAACTCCTTATGACAATAGCAGTGAAGGAACTCGTTGATGGTAAGGTGGGTTTTCCCCTCGAACGTTAACTCCCACGGGACCATACACCTTATTGTTATCCTTCAGGCATTAGACATTAACTGTCACGTTGCCAAACTGAGACAAAGTAGCAAGTCCCTAAGGACTTAAGGGACCGAAAAATGAAGACCGACAAAAAGAGCCTACTCGTACAACGTTAGACTGTCAGCATAGGCCTCGACGGCCAAGAAGTTCTTAGGGGGCAATGAGGACAGCCCCCTCAAGGATAAGGAAAGTCCTCCAATACCAAGTCAGGGTACACTACCCCAACTTGGATACAAAACCGGCAGTGGCAAACTCTTGTTCGGGAGCAATCTCCCCTACCACTGCCAGGTTTGCCGTGTCATTAAGAGGAATTGGCATGACGGCCTGCTCATGGGAGTTTTGTCGAACCTCCGTTAGGTCATCAACGTCGTCGACCATCCGGTCAATGTAATCCCCGAAACATCATTGGGTAAAAGGGAAAAAGGCTTTACAAAGTAAAAAATGAGGGCTCAAGAAGAGCAACACCGGTTATTAGAGATAAAAAGATAGGAAATGAAGGAAAAGGCTCAGGCAAAATGAAAAATAGGATAACTAAAGAACCGAGATCATGAAAAATGGAAAAACTAAAAACTAAAATCAAAATACCTAGAAACTTAGTAGTTAGAGGAAAATAGATTAGAAGATGATCACCAGAGTGCAAGAAACTAGTCGAAAATCGCCTAAAAGAAGTATGCAAAGCAACAAAATGATGTTCAAATTGATGAAGGAAAACAAAAATGGCCTTCAAATGTTGTATTTATAGGTAAAATCCCTAATCCTCGACCCTACATGTGTTGCCCATCCGAGAGATATCAAAAACGTTATGATTACCCCGGGAGATGAAGCAATGCTCAAATCTCAAAACAAACACGAGGCTTAATCCCATCCGTCTAATTGCATCGGGATGCACACCAGACGTGATGCTCGGCATGACCCATGAACGTTGCAGACACATCCCCTTGGCTGTCGTAGCACATTAAATGAAATGCCATCATAACACCTGCCCATAATTAATGCACCCTTGATAAATGATAAAGAAAAAACAACTGCCGAAATGAATAATAATGGTAAAAAATGATTCACATTCTCGAGCTAGGTCACCCATGACTCGAGAATGAAGGGGGCAACTGATAGGGAAAAATACCGAGACCATATAACCCAGAAAACTCCGACCCTAAAAAAACTAACCCGAGGGGTCCTTATTAAGGAAACCTATCGAGGCCTCGTGATGGCAACCTGATGGATAATGAGGCCACTTAAGAAAGGTTCTGCGGTTCAATGACTTTTTGACATTAAGATTTATAAATGAGCTAAGGCATCCTATCCAGCCATCACTCTCCACCTTATGCCCAATAGCTCGAAATCCTTGGGATGCCTCCCGGAGCGTGACCTGGTTCCCGAGTATCCAGGCACCAAGAAAGGGAAGCCACCCCACTGTAAACTATCTACCGCCAAAGATTACACAGAATCTCAACTATGTAAAGAAAGTAGGAGTCTCACCTTCTATATTTAGAGATAAGAACAATCCAGAAGTTGTTACCAAAAGAACATTCTCTACAGCTGGCCTAACAAATTAAGAAGAGACAAAATAGGAGAACCAATACATTAACCAACTAAAACGGAAAGATCAGATCTGCGCCATGATCAATGTGAGAAGATTCGGGCATAATTTTGCCTAATATGCCTCTACTTGAGCCTATAAATAAGGGAAATGTTCAGCTTAACAGGTATGAAAAAAAAAGAACCCTAGCAAGAGTTTAGCATTCTTCAATTATTTTTATCTGACTTAATCGTTGGGGAGCTTGAAGTTGACACCCCACCGGTGTCATAGTCCTTTTTCTCTTTTGCTTTGTCTTGCAGGGACCATTCCACCAAAGATCTTGGCCCTCCATGCAACCATCTGATTAGTGTTGGGATGCTCGTGATTCCAGCATCATCATCATAGAAATGAAAGAAGACAACACTGTCTCTTAAAAAAAAAATAACAACAACACATCTTCTACAAGATTTATCACATGCCTTAACGTCCAATCACCACGACTTACTAATATAATACTTTAGGTTATATTACTTTATATATACTATTGTAAGTTATGAACCATTATAGCAAAGTATCTAAATACTTTTAACATTAACCCTAGCCTAATGGATACGAATATATTAACCTATCTTTATGAATTTGTTTAATTAGAAATATCTGTATTCGTATATATTCAATACTCGACCAACTTTACAAATGCGAATATACACCTATATGTATTAGTCTTGAATAAATATATGTTCATTTAAAAAATATCCAATCATAAATGAACCAAATACGAATATGTTAGTATCAAGATCATATCTAATTTGTTTGCATCCCTACCCTATCTATCACTAGAACTTGTCCAATAAACTATCCTTAACCAGTTGAGATTGTCTCCTGTGGACAAATAATCTTGTGGCTTCAAGAGGTACACATACTCGAAGAAAAAAGTGATTTTCACTTTTTCAGGTATATGTACTTCTCCTAATCCCACAAGATTATTTGTGGACAGGAGATGATCATTTTGGATCCTTCACTCAATGTTTCTCATTTTACCCACTTCCTTCGTACCTTGGTTTTGTCAATTTGAGAATGAGGATTTGGATAGCGTGTAATGACAAATATTCTCTGGCATAAAGATAGTGTGAATAACTTTTGTACCCAAAATTAAATTTCATCAATCATAAAGAATAAAGTTTAATAGTAATTAAAAAGTTTAGGACATTCATTACTGATCTTGAAGAAAAGTTAAATTGGTTGCTGCACGATTTTTAATCAAGGGAATTTTGGAAATGAAACTTTTGTTTCTTTAGAGATGTATGAGTACCTTAGCGGAAAGCATTAAATTTTCCCTATATTTTTTGCTCTCTCTCTCTCTCTCTCTCTCACACACACACACACACACACAAAATTAAAGTATGGCCCATGTGCTTTTAAAATAAAATGTAAAAAGAGCAAATTTGTATG
>JAOXJP010000015.1:197009-207086 GCA_025762735.1 Platanus orientalis | reverse complement strand
CTTTTAGTTTCTTCCTAACTTTATCTTTCTTTTTATACTATTCTCTTTTCATTTTTTCTATCATATTCTTCCTTCTTCCTTCTCTTAAAACCTCTAATAAAGCACCTTCATTTTTTCTATAATTCTTTGATTTAACCCATCAAATCTTATCGGAATTTCATGAAATTTTAACTGTAGAACTCTATCACATGTTAGAAACAATCATAAAAATTTCAAAATTTTCTGATACGTCAGAGGGGCATTTTGGTAATTTTAAAATTTCTGTCCAAAATTATAAAAATACCCTTTTGGGCTATTTTCTTTTATTTTCTCCTTTTTTTATGTTCTAACTCCTTATCTTTTTTTTTTGTGATTTTATTATCTGATTTTTAAATTTTTGTGGCTACTTGAAATATTAAATTTAATTCCTGATTTATTTGTTTCTACATCCTTTATTTAAATTTATTTGAGGGTTTTGGAATTACTCTACATCAAATTTTGGTATCTTCTCCTTTGTACTACATCACAAAGGCTGCCAAATTGAATCCTTATCCAAAATAATTATAAAAAAAGCAACCATTTTGAATTAAAACAATTGACAAAACATAAGAAAATAGCATACCTGCCAGTGTCACCACAACCCAATGGTCTTATGGGCTTGAAATGCCTCAGCCCGATTTGTTCACCACGAGAAATGATCTATCAAGCCAAAAGAAAATTAATAAGCTAGCAGCAAAAATAGTATATGTAGCATCCTAAAAGATACCTAATAAATGAACACTGAAGTTTTAGAATTCAACAAAAACAAATAAGATACAAGCAAAGAAGTAACATCAAAACACAGGCTAACTCTTGAGAAAAGCTCCTAAAACGTGGAAAGTATTACAGGACATAAAATGAATCTTCTTTGATACAGATAAACCAAGTATCTAAACATGAGAAATACATTACTTACAAGCTAGAAATTGCCAAGACAGATTGATGCAAAACCTAAGAGAGAATAAATATGTTATCTCTTTTTTAAAGGTTTAGAATATTTAAGGACAAAGGTTTATGAGATTAGGGCTACTGTTAAAAGGTCTAAGAGATGCTAGGATTGATTGTTGGTTGTGTAACATAGAATTTTGGGGGGAAAAAACAAACAAATAAACAAAGAAGATACCAACTACACACTAAATGCTTCTTAGAAATCACTCCTAGGGTTGAAAGCATTGCACCTTCAAAATTTTGGAGTCACACCAGGTGACACATCTATAGGCCTTGGAATTTTCATTCATTAACCAATCAACAATTATGAAATTCTGAGTTACAAAATATATAGCTCTCGCATTCCATGCTTCCAAATCCCACTCTAACTAAACTTTTTAACTTCCTAAAAAAATTAAACTCTAAAATAGTTAAATTTTGTCATAAAGTAACATCCTACCAGTATTTTGGCCATAACTAACCTAAATCCCATTAGATTTACAAGATCTTGGACTCATAGAAAAATATCTAAATAACCTTTCAAACAACACAATAAGTTAAATGGGTAAATTTTGACCCCAAAAATAAAGCCTGCAATAAAGTAATGTAAACATATCAAATTAAATATCGTTGCCAAAAAAATATGTAAACCAAAAATACACCTAAATAATCCCATCAAATTTGCATATGGGCTAATTCACATCCCACATCATTCTCCCCTGGTTCAAAAAAAAAACACATACACACACAATACCCTTAATTTTATAACGATAACGGATCAACACCATTTGATGACTTCAAGGGCTCAACCACATAGTATGTTCTCCGTGATGAAATCTTTGATGATGAATTTTCTCACTATAATTAACTTCATTGGCATGGCTTGGAAAAAGCTCAAAGTATGTGTCATCCTTTTGCTGCATCAGCCTTTGCAAAACCAGTTTACCAAGACATTATGTGTCATCCTTTTCTGCATCAGCCCTTGAGAAACCAGTTTGCTAAGGCATTTGTTTGTTCTCTCAAATTTGTAGGATGATTTGGCAAAGACTACTTTAGTGGAAATTTGTAGTTTAGTGCTTGAAGTGTAAGGGTTTTAAGTAGAAGAAGAAAAAAATTTGGGGGAAAATATGTATGGAGAGTACAATACAACTCCCATATACTTTCATATATTATAAAGAAGAGATGTAATACAAGAATACATGAGAGGGGCATTTACAAGTATACTCTCGTACAATACTAGACATGAGTACACCCTTACACGTATGATCTTATATACACATACACTGCAACACTTCCCCTCAAGCTAGTACGCAGATATTATGCATACCAAGTCTGCCAATAATCATGCTAAAACTAGGACTACATAGGCCTTTTGTGAATACATCAGCCAATTGATCTTCAATCTTTACAAAAGGGATACATATTTACCTAATTTGTAACTTTTCCTTGATGAAATTGTTGAAGTATATTAATTCATATATCTCCTAAGGTTTTGGGAGAGTTGGTTAATTTTTAGTTAACACGGTATCAGAGCAAGTTAGGTCACGAGTTCGAATCCTACTGCAAGTATTTTCCTAGATGTAGTGGTGTGCACGTGTGTACGTGTTGTGTAGACTCGCACGTAGCTCCTTAAGTGTGTTCCAAGGAGAGAACACCGTTCTTCTTGAGGGGGGTGTTGAAGTATATTAATCCGTATATCTCCTAATGCCTTAAGGTTTTGGGAGAGTTGGTTTATACTCTTTTAACATTTTCTTTCTACTAAAGACACCTTCATGTTACACAGGGTCGTAAGCAATACTAAAGGTGGCTTTCTTGTCATAATACAACTGCATAGAACCTTGGGAGCAAAATCCCAACTCTCTCAGGAAGTCACATATCCATAACATCTCACAAATCTTGTGAGCGGTAGCTCTAAACTTAGTTTCAACACTCAATCTGCAACAAGTTGCTTCTTGTTGTACCAAGTAACCAGGTTACCTCCAACAATAGTGCAATACCTGAAGTGGACCTCCTATCATCCATAGAACCAACCCAATCAACATTTATAAAGGCTTCAACTCTCAGATCTTTCTGCCTTCCATACAAGAGTCATTGACATAGACTCTTCTTCAAACAGCACAGAATATAGTATATTGCTTCAAGACATGGTTCAAAATTTTAGTGAAATTTATCGAAAATTTGTCAAAATTTCCCCACTTCAAGGGGTGGCAAAATGAAATACTAGGGGTATACAAAAATTCTAAAATTTCTTCGAAATGTCATCGAAACTATGTCGATATTTGCAAAATAATAATGAAATTTTGGCAAAGTTCCGCTAATATCAATACTTTCAATAGGATTTACTATGCATGAATTAATTTATACTGATCTTAAATCTATTTGTTTGCAATAGTTTTCAGGTGACCCCCTATTCAAACCGAAAGAAGTACCTCGCCTCACTTACAAAGTAGTCAAACATATATTTAAATAATTGAAACTTATTTAAATATATGTATGCATAAATTAGATAAGTATTAAGAAAACTATTGCATAACTTTGTTATATAAATTTTTTACAAAATGACTAATTGAGGATGAAGAATTAGATGAAGTAATCATACAACTTCACATGTTTGTTTCGTTTATCTATAAAAAAATGGCTAGTAGCCATTTGTTTCTCTATATGATTAACTTGAACATAAATTAAATGATTTATACAATTTTTTGAGTCTTGAGTGTGTTATCATGCTCAACATAGATTGAAATTTTTACAGTATTTCACATCGAAATTTTTACAAATTTTCCATTATTTTGAAACATTCCAGCAAAATTTCTCCAAAATTTCTATAAATCCCCCAGAAGAAAGATCTATGAAAATCGAAATTTTGAACCTTGTCTCAAGATGTGACATTGTGGGAGCATTCATGAACTGACTAACAACCCCAACAGTATAAGAAATGTCCGGTCTAGTCAAGGTCATGTAAATAAGTTTTCCTAGCAATCTCTAATAGCTATCAATATCAATAAAACGGTTTCCCTCATCTGCTTGCAAGCGGTGGTTAGACTCAATGGGAGTCTCATAAGATCTACACTTTAACATTCTACTCTTGGAGGAGATCTAATGCATAGCATTGAGATAAGAAGATACCATCTTTGGATCTAGCAACTTCAATCCCAAGAAAATATCTAAGTACCAAATCCTTAATCTCAAACTCATTTCCCAAAAAACCTTTTAGGTTGTTAACCTCACATTGATCATCACCTATAGCAATAATATCATCCACATAGATAATGAGAACTGTTACCTTCCCTTTCTGCTACTTTATAAAAAGGGTGTGATCCACTTGATACTACTTATAGCCATTCTTGACCATGGCACCATGAAACCTTTCAAACCATACTCTAAGAGACTGCTTAGGCTCTAAAGAGATTTCTTAAGATGGTACACCTTCCCTTTGTCAGTAGAACATTGAAAACTAAGAGCAAACTCATATAAACTTCCTCTTCAAGGCCTCCATGTAAGAAGACATTTTTTTGACATCAAGTTGTAACAATGGAAATCCTTGATTGGCAACATCAGAGATCAATATACGAATGGAATTCATCTCTGCTACAAGGGAAAAGGTCTTATGATAATCAACCCCATATGTTTGTATATAGCCTTTGGCCACAAATCTGGCCTTGTACCCCTCCCTTGTGCAAATAGGTTGCAATTTCACAGAAAAGACTCATCTACAACCTATAGGCTACCCTCGTAGAACTGTAGAAGATCAACATCCCATGTTTTTTTCTTCTCTAAGGCTTGCATTTCCTCCTCCATTGAGGTTAAGATAGAACTTGGATACACTACATGGAATGGAAACAATAGACAAAGAGGTAGAGAAATCCCTAAACTCAAAACATAAGTAATCATAGCAAAACATGGTTAGCAATAAGATGTTGAATACAATATCGAATACCCTTCCTAACAGCAATAGGAAAATGAGAATTATCATGAGGAATAAGAGAAGAAATACTTAGAGACAGAGTCACTGGTTAGAGAGCCACAAGAGATTCGGGGACAGAGGCAATTCTTTTCTTACGCCAAACAAACATGTAACTGAAATCATGCACCCAAGCCTTTTTTTATGTGGTTGCCACTGGCTTATTTTATTTGCAGACAGCTACACCTCCCCTTAGCTATGACATCCATCAATATATAAAAAATAAGGAGAAACAAAAAGAATAGCTAACTCATTTTCTCCTTCATATTTACTCTCCCCCAAAAGATGAGACTGGCTAGAGAAAAATAAAATAACAATCTCGAGAAAGGTAACATCAATAGAAACAATTCACTTTAGAGTAGAAAGATGGTAAAACTTAAGAACAAGAACATAGAAAATGCAACCACACTTTAGAATGAAGAAAAGACCCAAGAGATGAATACGAGGGGAGCTCAAGGAGGCATTTAAAACCCAAAATGCATGAGGGCATATGGTTCATCAAGTAAGCAACCGTCTAAAGGGTATCAGCCTAAAATACTTTGGAAATATGCATATAGAAGAGTAAGGTACGAGTGATCCCAAGAAAGTGTCAGTTTTTTCTCTTAGTGACTCCATTTTTCTCAAGAGTACAAGGAGAAGTAGTTTGATGAATGATGTCATGTTAAAAGAGGTAAGAGGAAAAGGCATGTGACATATATTCCCCACCATTATCTGTATAAAAGACCTTGAGCTTAGTGTCAAACTGAGTTTCGACCAATTTGTAGAACTGAAATATCAACAAAACCTCATTCTTAGATTTCAACAAGTAAATCCAAATAGCCCTGGAGTAATCAGTAACAAAGATCACAAAATAACGGTAGCCAAACAAAGAGATAACTGGGCCAGGTCCCTAGTCCCCACACATCATAATGAGCAAAGCTAAATGGGGTAATACTATTACTCATACTAGAAGAATAAGAACGATAATGCTTGGCCAACTCATAGGTTTCACAATGAAAATCTGAAATAGAAGGCACAATCCTAGAAATAGTTCTTTTAACATGGAAAATGAGATATGACCAAGACGAAAATGCCACTGAAGAAGTTGATCATGCTAGGAAGAGCAAGGAATAAAAGGTGAGGGTGGTTGCTAAAATGTAGGTGATGGTGATGGTGTCTGCTGAACTATAGAGGCAACTGAGAAACAACCATCCATAAGGTACAACCTTTGATTCTCATGGCCTCTAGTAATTGTCTTCCTTGTCTCCAAGTCCTGGAAAACATAATACGAAGGATATAATAACCAAACTAAAGTGAGTGCATGCCTACCGCAAATCAACACAAAACTTTCAAGAAAATTTAAGGGTTCAGATGTTGGATGTGAGACCACAAATTTACAAGGTTGTTCTGTCACATGTTGACCGTTCCCTATTTGTTTTATCTCTACATCGTTGAATGATGTATGAAGGAGACTTTCCCGACTCAGCTAGGCTAAGCACCTGTGAAGAGCTATCTATCCTTGCTCTCGAGAAGGCTCTATAATGAAAGCCAACCATAATGTATCAGATTAGGATCTTGAGTTTAGCCACTTCTTTTCACTTCTTATCGTATCTGTCCATTTTCCAAGTGTCACCCATTGTGCTACTTCTCTCTGCCTAATGAATCTTTAACAAATTGGAAAATAAACAAATAATTGGAACACATTCCAAGCATCCTCACAAATGCCCCTAGACACAAGAACAGTTCCCTTCAAAAGAGCCTTTTAGTCTAAATCCCACCTCATAACCAGATCCAAGTTTCAATTTCCCACTTGCCAAACAATACCCACAAAGGGGAAGTAGATCTGATATCCAACGTGGACGACTCAAATTGGATTCAATATTACTACAATATCATGGCCTTACTAAAAAAACTCTCCAAATATTCACTTGATGATTAATCAAGGAGGGGAAAATATTAGTCATATAACAAAAAATGCTTACGAAATCAGGACTGTATTTTTATTATCAACTAAATTATCACAATTTTGGTTTAGATCAAATGTACTGTAATGTGAAAAAGTTCAAATATTAATAGACAAAAGACTTTCAAAAAATGTCATGTAAACTTGACATACAGTCCTGCAAATGATAGAAGGAAGCTTTACTACCAGACAAGAAGATATTGAGAAGTGGGAGGATATCCGTGAATATGGATTAGATTGTGGAACTATGAGATGTCATTTCACAAATGAGTACCTTCTGTATTGCTATCCAAGAAGAACTGTTCTTTTTGTGAGGCCTCGGAAAGACAGGTTGGGAATGGATTGCCCATAGATCTTCTGGTCTCTAAAAGAATAACACAATGTTTAGAAGTAACATCAGTTATGATGCAAAATAGGGGATAATTATTGCAAAACCAAGCAGAGGTACATGAAGTACATAATTTGGAAGATCTAAATAATAATGAAATCATCAAAGAAATAACAGTGCAGAAAACTTAAACTCAGCCAGAAAGAACTTTATGGATTCATAGAAAAAGTTAATCAAAGGGTTATTGGAATCCTCATACACATGAGATTTCAGGATGCAAAAATTTGGTGTCATCAATGGGGCAGCCTCCACATCATGCAGGCACTTAAATGTAAAATTAATATACATATCTCTAACTATGTGGAAACTTATGAGTTTTAAACGTACACTTTCTGAAACTTTGGACCCAACATTTTCCAATATTTTTAGTGTAAGAAACAAAGTCAATTGTAAAGACTAATGACTATGATTTGCAATTTTGTTAACTTTCAACCAATGAGAAGAAAACAAATACTTCACAACAGTAAATAACATATGGCAGCTAAACTCAGTATCATCTTTCATCCTGTTAGTGGCACAAGTTCATTTTACAATACTTCTTTGTAAAAGTAAACCATGAAACAGAAACTGAAAATGATTACAAGCTGAGCATCATGAAGGTTCTTTAATCAATGTTAAAGACATCACTTATGTCTCTGTACAAACACACCACAGTGACAAAAGTGTACCTTACCAAGTTGGCATCAGGAAGCTCTCGAACAGCTTCATCAACATTTTCTGCAGTAGCCTTGACCTGGAAAAAGAAAAGTAAGTGCTGAAATGATGAGCCATCAGTGTATTAGAAGTACCACTTAAACTCAAATTTCAAAAATCTTCTACAAAACAATTTAAAGGATGAAGAAGCAAAAGACTATAATAAAAAAGACATTCAACCACTATGCTCCTCACATGGATTAAATAAGAATATTTTTTTCCTAATTTGTTACTATTCCCATTGATGTCATAAAGGATATTCAATAGTCTTCCACCAGCTAGGGCCACACATTTCAACAGTATATGATACTGATACTGTTACCATGTATAGTATAAATACTTAGGGACTACTCTCTTTCCCTATCAAATTACTAAGGTTATCTTCCTAACGCTTTTCCTATTCTCTGGTGAAATAAAAATATATAAATCTCACAAAATTTCTTATGTTTTTGCTGACACACACACACACAGAGATTATATATATATCATAAAGATGTAAAAGAAAAAAAAACTGTAATAATAATAATATTTTTTACTTGTATATCAAAAGTTTAGGATGTTGTATAAGTTAGTAACGATTCATGGCATGAGACGCTGCAAATTTGAGAAGTCAAATTGATGCAATACCAGGGGCAAGATACCAAAAATTGATGTAGAATAGTTTCCCAAAGCCTCAAATAATTTAAATAAAGAGTGCAGAAGTAAAATAAATCAAGAATTCAAAGTTTAGAATTTTAAGTAGCCACGAAATAAGAGAAAATAGATAATAGAATAACAGAAATAGATTTTAGAAGATAGGATGAAAATAAGAAGAAAAAAAAAAGAGCCAAAAAGGGTATTTCTATAATTTTGGATAGAAAATCCAAAAATTACCAAAACGACTCTTCGACAAATCAGAAAATTCTGAAATTTTTATGGCCATTTCTGACATATTCCAAGATTCTATAGGTAAAATTTCATTAAATTCTGACAACAAATGATGGGTTAAATCATGGAATTTCATAAACTTGAAGGTGCTTTAATGGAGGTTTAAGAAGAGGTAAAAGAAGAAGAAAGAAGAATAATGATAGAAAGAAGAAGAGAGTAGTATAGAAAGAAAGAGAAAGTTAAAAAGATGGGTTTGAGGGCATAAAGCCTCATACATAGATTTCACAAAGTACTACGCTTTTGTGAAAGGTACGTGGGAGGAGCTCAATGTATATCAACCTCTTACGACTAACCTACAAGCACAAAAACAGCAACTTGAAGAGTTCAAAGTCACTAAGTTTCTCTATGCCGGAATATGAATCTATCAAAGCATAAATTCTGGGCAAAAAGAAGATTACATCGCAAATGATACTTTATCATGGTGTAGCATTTATTCATTAAAATTTGCAGCTCTAAAATGGTGAATGTACCTGGGTTCAACTATCTTTACAAGTAGAAAATTAAGTAAACAATAACCAAAAACAATCTTTTGAAGTCTTGAGAAACTTCCACCATGCATAACGGATTTTTTCTAGGTAAATCAAGTAGTGAAACTCCTGAATTAGACCATTTTAGCCCTAAAAAATCATAACTTTAGGATTGCAATACAAATCAAATGAAAGAGATTTTGATGTCAACCTTAAATTTTTTGAAGTATTAATCAGTTCATCAATTGTTGGGTTGTCAAGTAAAGGAGATCTTGATGACAAAGTACATGCAAAGGATAAACTAGCACATCTTTTTGTGTGTGGGAGGGTGATGAGAATATCGGGTCCAGGCGTGCTTTCCAAACTTAGCAGAGAAGGCGCATGAGAGAGGGACTCATACTCTGGCTCCAGTAGAGCTTTACTTTAATGTTTTATTTTATTTTGTCTCTTATTGGAGAGGGACACATGTTTATGACAGTATTTTAGTCTTTTAGTAGTTTATTTAGGTTGTTATTATTTGTAGTTCGGGGGTATTTTGGAGATGAGCATATTAGACATGGGGGTCTTTTAGACCAATTTCTATTTTTTGTACTTAGACCTAGCCATGGGAGGGTTATTTATGCTCCCACGACCATAGTTCAAAATCTCGCGCGATACGGGCCGTATCGCGCGAGACGTACCGGTATTGCAGGTGTGCGACACGACACCCCCATGTACAGCGAAATATCGTGATCTGGACAGGTTATCGCGAGAC
>JAOXJP010000015.1:178907-194294 GCA_025762735.1 Platanus orientalis | reverse complement strand
GAAAGCCAATATTCCAATGAATATTTTCTTATTTCAACCAAACAGCAACTCCATTTGGATTTTTTGAAGATCCGTACTGTTTTCCATTACTTTTCATTACTTAACTAGCAACCAAGCATAACCTACATAAAGTTTTCAATTCAATCAAAGAGACTGGATTTTTCTAGAAATTGTCTTGGATTCAAAGTTTGTTATATCTGAGTTGATTGATTTAGGTGAAGATCATCACACATGGGGCCTTTAAATTCAAAAGGAATTGGACATTCTATATTTTGGGCTAAATCCTGCATGATTGCTCTGCATCAAAAGTATGTGTTAAAATAAAAATAGCAACCCCTTCTGTGTCCAAATTGGGGCCAAGCCTTCCCCTCTTACCTTCTAGCCTAGAATCTATAAGCTTAAATGTTCACTTTTAGGCTATTTTATTGTCCTTTTCTCTAAAAAGCGAGAGAGAGAGAGAGAGAGAGAGAGAGAGTTTAACCACATGCAGCTAGTTTGTCACCAGATCTCCTTTGATGTGTCATACATCATTTACCAGCGTTCTTTCCTTGGATCAACAAAGCCACACAATTTATAAATTCTACATAAAGTTCTTCAATCTTGACAAAACCCAAACTGAACACGACTTGAGAAACTCAAACTGACTGAACCCATGGCTACACATACGTGATGCTGGTGGTGGCAGTGATGGTGATAGCAAGAAGCAATTCAGGGTGTTGTTCTGTTGAAAAGAGTTGAAAGAGTTTTACCAAAGCGAAATTAAATAGTTTAAACCATGACTCTGGTATATACAGCTACAACAACAACAGCAACAAACAGCCTTATCCCAACTATTTGGGGTCGGCTACACAAATCCAGTTCCGCCATTCCGCTCTGTTTATGGCATTATCTGCCGTTAAATTAAAAAAAAAAAAAAAAGTGAGAACATAACAAAGAAAAATTCAAATATAAATTTTGGTATATCAAACTGTTAAATTTATTTAAAGGGTTTTGTAATGTTTTTTCTAGTAAAATTTTTTTGAACCATTGACTAACTAAGATTTTTGATACCTATTGTTGGACTAGCTTTGCTTGGACACTAATTACTGGCGTAATGGAAACAACTCTAATATACCACATGGTGAAAATTGGGCTGATAATATTCACGTTCAATGAAATAGACAGTAACAAAGTAGCAAAGAACTCAACAAGTGCATAGAAGAACAGATGACCATTGATTTATGTGGTTTGACATAACTTCCTAAATCTAGGAGATGAAAGCGATCTGAATTTCACTGTGATAAACACAAGAAAAAATACAAATGCCTTTATGAACCCTCTATTCTCATTAAACCTTAGAAAAGTAGACAAAGAGAATCACCCAAGCCCCTTCCTATGACCCTTTTACACCCTTTGTCACAAAATCCTCTCAAAAGCAACCTCTCAATCAATTTTTGGTATGTTCTTGCCTCCATGCTACATCAAAAATAGTTACTAACCACTTTATACATGTTATCCTTCAAAAACAAAAACAAAAAAAAAAATCAAGTATAAGGAAAAGGGACCAACTAATAATCTACTTTGACAACTTTTGTTTAGAGATTTGAATCTCATCCATAGTGTTGAAATATAATAAGTATATTAACTCATCCCTCTCCTATCACCTTAGGGTTTTAGGAGAGATGGTTAATTTCTTTATTTAAGACAAACAACTTAGTCATATGAACCACAAGATATAAGCAAATTTATAAAGCAAGGAGTTAGAGAGGGGGTGGGTAGTAGCTCCCAGTCTCATTACAAATCAATACGACTAATTACATAATGACTTGATGCAAGATGGCCTATGGCTTCAAAATCCCACAGGGTAGGGGCCCAAACAATCTAAAAATAGAGTCCCAACAGGCTAAAAATAACACTCAACGTACAGACTTCTCATATTAAAAATGAGACAAAACCCAGAATTCTGGTTTCTATATAAAAATTTGTAGGATGATGGATGACTGAGTAAACATTAGCTCCACAAAATTTAGAACATTCAAACATACAAAACTTAGGTTGTTACTTAGAAAAAATGACAAATATGCAATAACCCAAGAAAAGTGGAAGATTATAACCACACGATTGGAGTATCATGATCCCAACACTTGGGAAGAGAATAACAATATGACGCAGCACAATAGCTCTGATACCAAAATTAATGCAACACAAAGGTATGAAACCAATTGGAAGGTAGGTGATGGACCAAAAAGGTAGCAGAAGCTTTAGGACTGGTGTAGGTAATTAAAGCTTAAAGAAAGTAACCCAAAAGTTCATAAATTTGAGGAATAATCGGAATTTGAAAGGGCGGAGATTTAAGAGCTTAGAAGAGGATTAGAAAAGAAAAGAAAATAGTCAGAAGGGCAATTCTGTAATTTCCATGACAGCCCACAAAATTACCAAAATACCCATACTAATGCATCAGGATTTTACCAAATTTTAGGGGTGAATTCTGACTGGTATTGGGGTCCTAGGGTCAAAAAATTCACATGATTTGAAAAAAAAATCCCTTATCAAATAGTTAAATTTCATAAATTTTAAGGTCCTTTAATGGAGGTTGTGCAAAATCTAGAGGAATCTTGGGGAAGAAGGGAAAAGAAAAGGAGTTTGGAGTAATAGAAGGGTATTAGTTAAGGGATAAAACCCTAATAATATATATGTTGAAATACCTATTTATGATAAGGACGATGGATGATAAAGTATCTCCCTGAAGAATTAGCTTTATGTACAACCTGTTTTGCAGATTTATGGGATTCTAACAGCTTATATATACAACTTTGACAACATTCCAGCAAGGAAATAAGAAAGAAATAGAAGAAAGAATGAATAGATAGTAGGAGTAAGAAGAAGTAAAGAGACAGAAGAAGAAGATTAGAAGAAGTAAAGGAAGAAGAGAAGTAGAAGAAAACTAGGGTTACACCCTAGGGTCCACATGGCTGCCCCATGGGAAGGAGGGAAAAGAAGGGATACTCCCAAACGAACCAAATTTCAATTCATAAATTCATTGTCTACCAATACAAAAACGTGCAGCCCTATATATAGGTTCACAAACTTAAAAAATAACAAGAAATCAAATTTGAAACTCTTACACTACAAGCTTACTTGCTACCCAAGACTTTCCTAAACTTAAAAACTACTAAAACTTTGACTTTCTAAAAACTAAAACTAAGCCCTGCTAGAGAATTTCAACCAGCACTCTACGAGGACCCCACTTTGACTGTTTTACTCAATAAAATTACTAAAATACCCTTAGAAACAATGCCTTATTACAAAAATACCCTTATTTTAAATTAAAAAATCAATTTAATCCATGACACAAAAGGCCTTATTACATGATTATCCCACCCCTTAAAACACTTAAACTAACCAATATTTTTACACCATCTTGAACTTGAATCTCTTATGGATTGGCACATACATTAACCTCTTCACAATGTTTGCATCACAATATCATACACAAAAGAGAATCAAAATGAACTAAGAAGAACTTAATTTAATAGAGCAATATAAAATACTTAATGCTGGGCAAAACTTGGATGTATTTGAAGCACATGTATGGGACAAGAATAGGTAAGAGGAAGAAGGACTATAGTTTTTTTTTTTTTTAAGGATAAATAGAAGCACTATAGAAATTCTGAACCACTATAGAGTTTGGGTCCTCCATGGTCCCTCCATGGTCTAACCACGGACAAAATGAATGAAGTCCAACTTCAATTCAAAACCAAGCAAAGCACAAAGCTTTAAAATTCAATAACCATTCTTTATTCAATTCATTAGATTTTTTTTTCCTTCTTTGGTAAACATTCAATTCATTAGGGTATGAGCCCTTTCATAAGGAAAAAAAAAAAAAAAGCAGATTTCCAAAATTGAACTAGTATTCTCTAGTTTCTAAAACGCCCTACCCCTAATAAAACCCTAGAGAGCTAAGGACATATCAATAGCATCCCCTTTTATTTGTTAGGACCTAAAATAAAAGAACTTACTAAAAATATTCATTCCTGTCACATACTAATACCTCAGTAATTTGGTTATAACACTCCCAAATCACATTGGATTTCCAAAATCTTGGTCTCGTTTGAAAGGCAACTAAGTAAGCTTTCTAATGATACCAAAATGAAGCCAAACTGGCAAAGTTTTGACCTTCAAAATTTTGAGCTATATGCAAGTTACAAGATGACCTCCAAATAAATAAAACCTATTAAACCTTTAAAAAACAAAACTCTAAATGGACCCCACATGATCATTCATGATCATCTAATTTCTTCTTCTCATGGATGCTTTAGCATCATGACTTTTAATATTTAAACCACCCCAACAATCGTTAAATATTCTAGAGCATAAAGATTAGTAGGACTACTACTATCAAAAAGGCTGCTAGTGGTACTCACCTCGGCCGAAGTTGCCCCCTTATGGGTTTTGACCCTGGTGTAGGCCACATATGAAAGTAGTCAGCTATACCTGGAACAGTTAGGTGCAACTTGGCCCTTCTTAGGCCTTTAGTATACAGTTATACACCATAAGGCCCACAAGCCCATTTATGTCAGGCTATTATGTGAATGTGCAATCCATAAATTGAAAAATGAAATCAAAGTATGATGAGAAGAGCACATGTACACACCAACTTAGCACTTAGCTGCTCTGTGTTCTCCGATAGGCGGTTGCGAAGGGGTTCCACGTGATCACTTCCATCTAGTTGCACACCAATGAAGTATTGAAGTTCACCCTGACAAAAGTTCTAGAGCAATCAGCCAAGTCTAAAGAAAAGTTGTAGCGTAATTGAGGCAGAGTTTATAATGGAATAAGACAATATGGATCTCATAGCCACCTTTTGATCGCGCATGGGTTGCAGGTGAAATAAATTCCAAAATTTCTTCCCTGAAAAATAAATGGAGAATATTACAACGTCTCAGGGAGATAAAAATATATTTATAAATCTAGCAATTATGCATGGTAGTAAAATATTTACAATAGATTTGCACCATGAATTCCTTTTTGCTTACCACTCTTGGTGTTATTAATCAACTGGACAGTGATTTCTCTCTGTTCCCTGATAGCATCTCTTATTTTGGAGACAGTTTCTTGATCCGTTTCAGGTCCTTGAAGAAATCTATATAACAAAATGAAGCTTAATGGTAAAATATTGTCCAAAAGGAACAATATTCACAATTAGAAAAATAAAAAAGAAATAACTCAAGAGACAAAGCTTATGATTCTGAAATGGTATTGTGATGTCAGGTTGGAGATATCAGACTGCCTAAGTGAACTTTTAGTCCCATAAGGACCAGCACAATGATAGGATATAACAATAACAGTCCACATGAATCCATCATGCCTGTCTTTTACACCAGGCCATATGGCAGTTAACTTTACCAGACAAAGGTATCAACCTTCAACCTACAAGTTCTTCAAGTGTAGACATGACATGGGTATAACTACATAGGCATTATATAAGAGGACACCCAAACAAAAGTGAAGGTAAACAAAAATTTTTGAAAATTTACATTAATAGATGTCAAAGTGTGCTCATCCCATGCTCAGGTGACAGCTAAAAAGGGCAGTCCCAGTGCACGAGGCTCCCGCCACTATGGGGTCCGGGGAGGGTAAGATGTACGCAGCCTTACCCCTGCAAGCAGAGAGGCTGTTTCCGTGACTCGAACCCGTGACGCCCAGGTCACAATGGAGCAACTATACCGATGCGCCAAGGCCCGCTAACCTCGTGCACTGGGGGTGAGGTGACAGCTATGGGGTCAGGTGACAGCTAACCTTTCTAAAATAACCAGCAATGTGAGAGAAAGAAAAAAAAAAACTCATACCGGCAGTTTCTTCCCAAAATTTCTTCCCGAGTATATTCTGTCAGCTCAAGAAAGCTATCAGACGCAAATATCTGCACACAATAGAGCACCATGTTGAGCCAGTTTTCTAGGAATAATCTGGAGAACACCAAGGTTTCAACCACGTCATGAATAGATAATTTTCACATATTTGAAATGGTGATATATTGACAGACTAAGATCCAATACCTACACTGACTTAGACAGAGATAAGTGTCAGTATAAGACTCAGAAACATATACAAAGTGTCTGATGAACACACAAAAGGCCAACCATGTACAGTTTATTTCATATATTATGAGATAAATAATTTAGTTCAGGAAAGTGTATAGTATAGAAATAATGCACTTATATTATCTAATAATACATGAAAACCATATAAAAGGTATATAAATAATAGTTGAAAGGAAGAGATATTATAAAAAATTATGAACAAAAATGTCTGCATGAATTTTTTATATATATAATGGATAAATTCTCATGAATAATAAAAGCATTTTCCCTATAGCTCAAGCAGCTGACATATTCATTTACCTATATAGGAATTTGATTACAAGAGGCGCTAGATTATTACCTCCTTGTGAACACAAGATGCATCTAGAAATGGAAATTGCTCAGGTACACTACAGGTTTTTGGTAAACCTAAACGCAACCCGACTGAACCTAAACCTGACCCTATCCCATCTGCCACATGAATAATACAATCAAAGAGAAAATACCCATCAAACAATTAAACCTTCACACGTAATTTTATTGTTGTAGCAATCCAGACCCAACCTGAAACTTGATTAGATCATACCAAACACACCAAAAGAAAGGCAGGGTGTAGGGCATCCATCTAACCCACCTAATTGCCATCCCTAAACACAACATCTACAAACACTTTCACAGATTGAGCTTTGTTATAAAAATTTTGCAGTAAAAGAATTTTCTTTTTTTTTTAGCACATAAAACTGAAATAGCTTTTTTTATGTGATTAGTTAGCATTAAGCATAGACAAGTAAAAGCCGGCCATAATCTGTTATTTAAAACTCAGTCTTACAATTGGGTTATCAGGAAGTCTAGGATCTGTAATCACAAAATTCTTTTCGATGCGTTCCAATGTGGTTGCTAAGTCAATTCCCTGGCGTATATCCCTTTCCATTTCCACACGATCCCAACTGTCAGAGAGTTTCACATCTTTGGTCATCAAAACCTCTGGTACAATATTGGGTGGAGGATCATGCCTTTCTGAAGAGCTTAGAGACCTCTTCTTAAAACTGCAAATGATGGGTTCACACCATGCATCAAAACATCTTAACCACAACAATTAAAACCAGATGATGGAAATATACAAATAAATCTATTTTCCTTTTTTTTCTTTTTTTGGAGGGGGGGGTGGATAGGTAAAGGATATGCTGTATTTGGTAGTATAAGGGGAAATCCCCATGTACAAAAAGTACTAGTATATAAAGTTCAGCAACTCTTATGGTCAGCAGTAAAGAAATTATACAGCGAAAGATGAATCAAATGAAATGCCTGATTGATCATTAAGTGGCTTACACTTTACCCATAAACAATTCAATAAATAGGTTTACACTATGCATCATTATAAATCTTAAAAGAACATTTCTTTATCCCACTTGGAAAAAGACAACATTCCCTTTCCCAATGCAAATCAAAGTCCTGCTTGTCTAGAACCCAAAAAGAGGCTGAGAGTAAATGGAGGCTCATATAATTCCCACTTAAGTCTAGAAAGTTTTTGCAATCCTGAAACCTGAAAGCAATTCAACAGAACATTATGAATGCTATGTTGGTTTATTCAACTGAAATTTGGTGACATTGTGGACTTATAACCAGAGTAGTATAGATAAGGTTTACTTTTGATGCTTTCTTTCTGGTTCCTAAATTCTGCAGGTTTGTCAAACTTGGTCAAGAAGAAGTGATGATTTGACCCATCATTACTAGACATGCGATTCCTCATGTATTGTAGTGTGTGTGTGTGTCTTAAATTTGGTTGAAATAAGTATGTTTATTACGTTTTGTATAAGTATCAGGTTTTTGAAAGCTCATGCATGGCAAACTTTAAATAAGGTGTATTATCAAAAAACAATAAATAAGGTGTTTTAAAAAATAGAGTCAATTGCAGGGTAAATGCATGTGGTATCAATTACAAATGGAAAAAGAGTCTTTTCTATGAATAAAAAATTATAAAAAAGTAAATAAGGACCTGGCAACCAAAACAAAGGAGAACAAGATGAACAAAAGCAACACCAACAGGATGGACATCACTTTTTATGGCATCCAACCAAGCGGTTGGATCAAACTTTAATTAACAATATTGAGGAAGGAAATATGTAAGCATACTTCTAACAGAAGAAAAGTAATATGAACTTGTTTTTCTTTTCTCTTTCTTTTTTCTCATTTTCTAATTGTTAAAAGAAAATTTGAATAAGAAACTCACCCCATTAAGGAAATATGTCCTGATTTTCTAGATTTCTTTCCAGCATCATGACAAGAAGTCGTTATAAACACATCATTTCTGGCATCCGTTTGAGAAGTTTGTCTACCTGGTGTATATAGTTTCTCAATTTCTGCAGATTTTGGAAGTAAATAATCAAGGTTAAACTTCCCTTGCTCCTCAAGCTTCCCAGCAGTCCCATGGTCAGTGTCTTGAATATGAGCTCGTGGATGAGTCACAGTTTGGACAACCTCTGTAATGGAACATAATGCCTTTTCCTTCTGGCGAGCTGATACACAAAAAGAAATCAAGATCCACATTAGAGACAAAGATAAGCGTGATTGATCATTTTCAAAAGACTGTATTTAATATATGTGATTACCATCATAGCGGATTAGTGACTTTGGCAAGCCATTTGGTCGCAATGCCTTTTCATTCAGACCTTCAGTGTATTTGCTGACCTCAACCTGCATCCTGCAGGAATAATGCATATAAATTTGAGCATTTCAATAGAAAGAGCAGAACTCACTATCTCTAAAATCTCATACAGACCAAAACAACAACATAACTTTTAAGGGTAGAAAACTAGCAATCACAGTATACAGTAAAATGCATCTGGCATCAGAAAAGAATATTCAAAAGAGGTGACTTATCTATGACCAAATACAGATCGGATATGAGACTGTATAACGAAAAGATCATGACCGACTAAGTATCGATGTAGATGAAGTGAATTACAATTACAGGTTAAAGCATTATCACAGGGAATTCAGAAACTTAAAAGGAAAAAAAAAAAAGCTATTAAGCATGTCGGGGTTGTTCACCAATTAATGGGTGTACACGCTAGTAAAGTTGAACAAACCAATGCCCAATGGGATAAAATTGCGGAAACCATTGAAAGAATAGGGGCCCGATCAATTCTGGAACAACGATAACAACATGTTAGGGCACATGAACCACCATTACGCCGATAGATGCCACTGTATAAACTCAAGAACGCGGAGTCTCGTCTCTCTCTCCGCCATTGTTGAAATCATTTTGAGCACGATTTCATTCAACACACAAACCCACCGCATTGAAACTTTATCAGCTATGTGTGCATTTCAAACCCTAGGAAATTTTATCCAGTAAATACTAGTCAAGGTTCTGCTGACTTGCTTTTGCAGGAAGAGTTCTGTCTCCGGAGCAAGAGAAGAGAAGTAACTGGCGTTCAAAGGTATTGGTCTCTTGCCCTGCTTTAAGCAACGCTGACATGTTGACCGTACTAATAACGGACGTTGAAACGGTTAACGGCCATTATTCGCTATGTCTGTTTGCAAAGATTTTAAAAGAAAACGAAAGAAAAATGTGAGAAAATAAATTTTTTTTGTTGGAAAAAAAGTTATGTTTCTCAATTGGAAAAAGGACCACCTACATTTGTATGTGAGGACATAGAGAAACAAATAAATTGGGTGTAAGAGATCCTTTTCCAATTGTGAAACATAACTTTCTACAAAGAAAAAAATTATTTTCTCACACTTTCTTTCACTTTCTGTCAAAATCTTTGCAAACATTTTAAATAATAACTTTTTTATGAATATTTTAAATAATATCAATTAGCATTATAATTTTTTTGGGTAACCATTATTATTACTTATAAAAAAAAATGTAATTATTATTATTATTATTATTATTATAAAGAGGAAAAAAATTTCTATTGAAGCTCGATAAGAAATCAACAAATCAAATGGTTCAAATCTTTTCTGACCATGCTCATTTTTGGCTTTGGTGGGTCCTGGCCCCGTGCAGCACTTGATATGATATATCCAAGAGGTATTATATCATGTTGTTAAGACATGAGGCCGATCATCCTTACTAACCCCCAACCCTACCCTAAAAAAGTTGAAGACAATGTTATATCCAAGAATTAAGACATTGTTAAAAACCTTAAAAAGTCCTATAGTTTTCAGCTATGGTGTTATTGGATGGACATGAGGCCGATCATCCTTACTAACCCCCAACCCTACCCTAGACCTCAAAACCTCAAACATTGGCCCTTCACTCACACTGATAACAAGCACCCTACCCCTGCCCGATAGATCTTCTTTCTTGCTCTATTCTTCCCTCCAAGATGCAGCACACTGATCCAACGGCCCAGGATCATGAGTTGGCAGGCGATACGTAAGATAACCGAGCTCAAATTTCGTTGGAAATTATGGGACTTGAGGTGTATCATCAGTCATAGTTTTGAAAGCCGGACCGGACAGTCTGATCCAGTTTGACCTGATCGGCACCTTAAACAGTTATATAGAAGCTTAAAACTGTAATCCATCAAAAACCGCATACGATTGGTAAAAACTGGACAAAACTAATGAAAATGGGTCTATCTTTTACAAATCCAGTGTTGATATAACCAACAGTTTTTATTATTTTAGCAAATAAGAAGAAAACAATTAGAAATGTGTATTTTCAAATTGCAATTACACTTTCCATGAATTTTTTTTTTTTTTTTTTTTGCTATTTTATTACATTTATCGGTATGTCACAAAAAAAATAAAAACCCCGTCATAAGCCTTCCAATGCATTGTATTTCTTTTATTTAATTTTTTAATATTTTATTATATTTTACTCATGTAAAGCGAATCATGATTAGATCATGTAAACCAACATTCAAACCGGTTGGACCTGAACTGTCCACCTTACCGTTTTGATGACCGGTTGGGTTCTCAAAACCATGTTCTCAGTTTTATGTTCAATATATAGAAAGTCTTCTTTGAAGAGTATACACACTCAAAGGGAGTGTGTTATTCTTCTAAAGAAGCTGAAGAAGAAAAGAGGATTGTTAACCTCTGATTTAGATAAATTTTCCAAATCATCCTTGAGGTTTAAGTCATAAAATTAATAGGAGTAATGATGGGTGTTGTTGTTACTTGTTATAATTGAAATGGTAGGTTCCTTCTGTAATTTCTTTTAATTCCTTAATTATTATATAATTAAGATAAAATATAATAATTATCACCCAAAAAACAAAACAAAAAAACTAAAACGTTATAGCAGTTCTAGGATAATGAGATGACGCTGGTTGTAATAACAGAAAAAAAAAAAGCTTTCTTCTTTTTTTTCTTTTTTTTCTTTTTTTTGTAGAGTATCACTGCTAAAATCATGATTGTCATTAGTCCGTACCCTTCTTCTTGAACTTTAGTGATTAAATCATCCTTGTTTATGCAGAGTATTGCCATTTCCTCGACCAATATCCCGTACACATTATGTTCTATTTTTTTGGTGGTCACACATTTATGTAGTTGGAAGTTAAAAAAGAAGTTCAAAGTGGAAAGGGAAAGTAGAGAAGCAGCGTTTACATATCAACCTTCTATCTAGCTTAGGATCTACAGACACAAATATGAAACTATTATGTGAGTGATTAAAAAATTAACATTCTCAAAAAACAAAAAATAAGCCTTGAAATGTGAATACTGCAAAACTTGTAAGCTTGAAATCATTTTTACAAGGATGAATACTCCTCAAATAGTAATTGATTCAAAGAATTCGATTGGATTTCAAAAAATCTCTTGACTTAACATCAAAATGCCAACAGAATGCTACCCCTTTTAACCCTTATTGATGATGGATGGAATGCATGACATGATTATGTGGAAGGTTTTGCAACAGAAGTAAAAATAACATAATAACAAGTCAATCAAAATATCTCACCCTATAAATTTGACAACCTTCCCAGTGTCATCTTTTATGGGTGTGATGGTTAGAAGATTCCAGAAAGGTGTGCCATTCTTCTTGTAATTCAAGATTCTGCCACAGTAGTTTTTCCCAGTATTAACAGCTTCTCGTATCCTCGTGAGTTCATTTTGGTCTGAATCTGGCCCCTGAAGAATGCGGCTGCCAGGCAAAGGAATAGAATTACCAGCAATTAAGCAGAACAGTGGAAACATCAGCCTTTTTAAACTCAATTCTTCAAACTATTGATAGACTAGCATGCAAAGTAGCAGAAGTCCACTGACTTAATCCCAAAAGCATTGATGGTCATGCTTAAAGGATCCTTCCATACTTAAAAAAAAAAAAAAAAAAAAGAGGGGGAAATCTGAAAGGCAGT
The DNA here is from genome assembly GCA_025762735.1 of Platanus orientalis. Classification (NCBI taxonomy): domain Eukaryota; kingdom Viridiplantae; phylum Streptophyta; class Magnoliopsida; order Proteales; family Platanaceae; genus Platanus; species Platanus orientalis. The sequence continues at coordinate 181,921 of JAOXJP010000015.1, read as the reverse complement.
GTGAATGGCTGTTTGATTGAACAGACCTAAGAGATCCCTCATTGCAAAAAAACTGAATAGGTCTGATTGTTTGAGGGGGAACATATTTACGTAGCTATGTTCAAGAAAAAAAAAATCATTGGATTAACGTTTGGTGTAAGAGATCTCCTAGGAGAGACAATTGAATGATCCAAACGCCCCTTACATTTGTGCCAATGCAATAATAAGCAGTTGTTGGGAACTGTCCTGAGGATTGTCTCACACAACCCCCCTCAGATTAGCCAAGGAACTGAAAGAAAGGTTACAGCTGCTTTGCATGTTAGAAAAAGTCCTGCACTTTTTCTGCTAATTTAAGTTGCTAAAAAGCAATCAGTACTTACCAGTTGCTTCCAATAACCTCCTCCATAGAATAACCAGTCAAAGTGAGAAACCCAGCACTAGCGTACACAATAGGGCAGTCCGGTTGGGTAGCATCTGATACAACAAATGTCTGTTGTAGCGTAGCCAATGCATCCTTCAGCTCTGGAGAGACCCTAGGGAATTCTGAGTCAACTCCTTCAGATGTCCTTGTAGATTCCCTCGATCTCTCCACTGAATTTTTACTTGGGTCTTCTGATGACCTTAGACCCACGGCCTTGGAATTACCTGTTCTCAACTCTGACTTAACCACCGTACTCCATTCTGCAGCCCTTTCGGCCATGATAGCTTCAGTTAAAATCTGATTAGCCTGGCCACCAGAAGGTTGAACAGTCACTTCCTTAGACTCCAAGAGATCATTAATTATCTGAATACTTTCATTATTAGTAGGTTTAGAGTTCCAAGACTCTCTTTCAAATGCCATCCACTTATCAGCAGGTTTCTTACTAGAGGCAGAATTTGTAGCTCCCTTGAGTGCCAGACTTGGACTCCGGCTTTCTGTTTGACTAGGCTGTCCAACATAATTCAGTGGTTGGAAGACTTCAATTGATTTTCGCTGATCTCTACTACTATTGAATAGATCGTTTGCAGATGATGATGGGGGCAAAGGGCTTAGAGGTGGATTCCAAAGCCCTGCTCTTGAGCCTTCCATTTTAAATTAATGTTGCGGAAACAGAAGAAGCCCCTAACAACACGTAACTGCACCTGGATCAGATAACAAAATATTTAACTATATATATATATATATATATAACAATTGAACTGGGATAGAAGAAATCTGCTAGAACTCTATTGAAATCCATTAATCTACTAAAATGGTATCACATATACCACTGTTTTAAATTAACGAAAGAAAGATCTAAAATGAGAAAATTGTTACAGCTTCAGAGTTGAAAATGCTCGTTTCTCTGCGTATAGAGTTCCGACACCATTGTCTTAACTTCATCAATGCTTCTTAGCAAATGGAGACGTTGCTTTCTCCTTTTGTAATGGCGAAACAGTATTCGGGAAGCTTCTGCTCTACAAGAAGAAGACCTAAACACAGATGGTGACTTCTAAAAGTGAAGCTTTCGACTCTCTGTAAATGATATATTTTTCTTTTCACAATTTAATTTCCGAATTAGCTGTAAAGAGAGAAAAACAGGTGCAGAGATGACAACATTTCTTACAGACACGCCATGAATTGTGGTCTTTGATTGATACATACGTCCACATGTACGGATGAATCTGTGTTCCATTTTTACCTTCTCCATTTACAGAGTCCATATTGATTAAAAATATATGCAGGAAAAGACCACATAAGAGACGATTTTCTTTTTTTTTCGTATTTTTTCACGATTCCACAAATATTTTTGGCAACATTCCAACATTTTTTTTTTGTCTCCCACTCTCTGAGATCGCTAGAAGACGAACTCAGTCGAGTGACTTGTCAAGCCCTCCATGTGGAATGTGGAGGCACCCTTAAAATCTAGTCAGACTAGGCTTGCTTGGATGAGCATAAGGCAGGCCCGTCGCGGTCTGTCGAGTGATTAGGGACATTCTATCCCAATAATAAATAAATAATCACTGATATGACTCGTTTTGTACTACTCTAATATTCTTGGACCTAACCTGAAGCTTTTGGTGTGTATTTATTTAGCTTTAAATTTTTCTGTTTTGAGAACCGCTTGAATAGAGAAAATATTTGTCAACAGACCTGGAACAATAATGATAACTGGGTCCAGTTCCTTAATTATATCGAACGGCGTGTAGATGACCATTGACGCAGACTGTGAACTAGATGGATCAGCGTTTAAGGCCATGTGTGACGAGCACCACATACTAATATGGAGAGGGATGTGTTTTTGAATTTGATACGACACCTATTTTTTTAAATGAACACTTTTTAACACTCTTAACTTCGTACAGACCACGTGTCAGCCCATGTTGTGTTCACACTTTGTTACACCAATTTTGGTTAGAGAAAAATAGCTTTCCAAGGAGGCAAGGACCATCTGCCTTAAATTTGTTGTTGGTTGTATACTTGTATTACTATATAAATACAAAATTTGCTAAGGTGATTCTGTTGACTAATGAAGAATGGACGATTTTAAATAGTAGACATTAAATAGACGTAGGATCAAAGCAAATTGTGAGGTAAAGAAACAAACGAGGCTACCCCCACACAAAAAAAATAAAAATAAATAAGTCCAATGATTTTTCTCTCCAACATTTTGTAATGAATTGGGAGTGTTAACTTCGTACGGGCGGTATTGACCAAGTCGCAACAGCCACAATAATAGGCAGTATACATTAACAACAACACGTGAAGACGTGTTTGTATGTTGGCCTGGGGCCAGCCCACTAGGTGGTCCATTTTCAAGGTTGGTGGAAATTGGAAAATTAGCCTCAAGCGACTGTAAGGAAGACCCCCTAGGTCCTATCTAACCATTGCCACAATACGATTGGTGGGAAAAAGTGAATTATAATTTTTGAAAATTGATTTTCATTTTTTCTGCCAATCACATTGTGCCACATATAAGAAATGACCTTAACAGGTCATAAGCGGCAGGAGAGGATCCTTTTCACATTATTCTCCTATCTCAATGACTCATTGAACCCTGTCTAACAGGTGGCAC
>JAOXJP010000015.1:157044-169702 GCA_025762735.1 Platanus orientalis | reverse complement strand
TATTCCTACCCCATTTTTGTTATTAGCTTCTCTTGTGTACCAAAGTTTAAAACCATCAATATCTTTAGCCTTTTTCCCTTTCCATTTAGTCTCTTATTGAAAACAACATTAACTCTCCTTCTTTCCATAATGTCCACTAACTCTACATTCTTACCTGTTTAAGGTTCCTATGTTCCAAGTTGCTAAGTGAATCCTATTCTCTTGGACTAACTTTTTTACCCACACTCGTCCATGATGTGGGAACCCTTGCATACTTGTCATTGCATCCGGACGCCGATGCAATACCCCTTGCCAATTTTTCACCACATCCGATGAATGAGGTACATCTCGCCAATTTTTCGCTACATTTGGGGAATGAGGCGGGTCGCTTAAAGGGTACGCCCTAGTATTAAATCGAAATAACATATTTCTAGGATTCATGTTAGATGGTTTGAGTGGGTTTTTGAAGCCGGTTCTCAACCAAACACCAACCCTCCTCCTCCTTTATCCGGGCTTGGGACCGATAATGTCTGAAGATACAAACATTGGCGGAGTTATATATATATATATATTGATTAATATTATTGGCTTATTAGTAAACTAAATAACATAATTCAATGCTTGGAGCAAAATATTCCAGAGAAGCCTTTTTGTTTTAGCTATTCATTTTGACTGGATATTTGGTCAATTTCTTTGTCCCCAGCAGCTTTTATTGTTTTAATATATAAAAACAAAACAAAAAAAAGGACAGAAACCCAAAGAAAGAAACGGTGAATTCACATTCTGAGAAATGGAGTCTACATGAAGCAACAATCTAATATATACAAATGAGCAAATAATATATACATCTTCTAACTATACAGTTAAGACATTTAATCTTATTTGGCCCAGTATGGTCCTTAAGCCATCAACAAAGTGTTGAGAACAACGTATCCATTAAAAAGAAAGTGTTGAGAACAAGGCCTTAGAACCCATACCAGTGATAGAAGGAATTTTCAACCAGATTGACGTTCACAAAATGAGGTAGAACAGCATGTAAGATAACCCCCTCAACAGCATCCAAGAGAATCCCTCCAGATATGTTGCCGAACCGCAGGTGCCAATGCCAAAAATGACGAAACCATTTGCAACTTTATCTAATAATAGATGTTTACAAGGAATGCCGGCCATCTGTCCTCTCCCTTGTTGGGAGCTCTTCCTGAATTTCTTCAAGTTCTTCATCATCACTCCTCTTGCCTGCCTGTTCCTTCCAATAGGCAATCCGCTTTTTTAAGCGTGCAACTTCCTTTGATGAAACATTTTTGCTTGGATCATTCACGATCGACCTAACTCTAGAAGCATACCTGAGTTAACATGAGATGCAACCATGTTAAAACCAAAAACCAAAAAAAAAAAAAAACCTTCTAAAAGTGTGAATCTCTTCTAACATATCAATAATACTAGAGAAACCCATTGATCTTGATCAGCCCAGAATCAATCCAACAGACTTTGTTGGTAGGACCATACATATTTAGCTACACTATCATAAAGTTGCCAACTCCATTAAACGATGGTTCACAAAGTAAACCAATTGTTGATTGACTTGGCTGAATTGAATTAGTAGTCAAATAGCTACATAGAAGTAAAAAAAAACCAAGAATTTCCTGAAACCATAACAAACTAAATAATCAAATCGTGAACTCATTGACAAAATGTGGTCAAGCTCAAACTATTGATGCAAATGGTAGTTAAGAATGAGCTGAGTCAATCACTAAGTTTAATGATTGTACACTCAAATTCAACTAAAAGATCAATAGTTTGCATTGACCACTACCATTAACATCATGGATTTGTCTAGATAGCACATGTAAAAACAATGACATGCCAATGAAACGCAATCAACTTATCATATTTGCCTCATCTTCTACTCTATTGAGTGACTCTAGCCATCACCCCTCCCTTTGGATCAATTGGAGCAAGTCTGGTTTCATGAGTTAAAGTACATACGTTAAAGAATTATGGCTCTCATCCAAGTTTGATTCGGCTGGAGAGACATTTACGAACATAAGAGTTTTCGCATTGCCACCAAGTGAGTCACTCATAAGCATTGTTAACTTGTGGTTCCTATATGGTATGTGCTGACTATCAGAAGACAAAGCACTGATCACATCACCAAGAGCTGAAAGTGATTTGTTGATACTTTGGGCTTCTTTAAGTTGATAACCTGAAGAACCCGACTTCTTAACTCTCTCTGAACCAGCAAGATCCACAAAGCTCAGCTGCACATGGAGGTTTTATGCAAATTAGATTTTTTTTAAAAAATCAAGATTTAACTTAGAAGCTCACCAGATGAAACCTTAAACACATGAAACAAATGAATTGGACTTTTGACAGTGTGTGTGCACGGTTCTTCACCTCTGAAGAAAGAACTAAGTAGTTGTTGTGTGAGGAATATATACATACCTTTCCTCTGGCAACAGATTGAGTTTGTAGGTTAGTGCTTTCAATAACAATTGAAAGTATCAAATGAGACCTTGAACTTGATTCATTCATTTGAGTCCCAGATGTATGTCGCTGCTCCAACCCTCTCAAAATAATATTTCTCAAATCCTCAAAACTTGAAATGGGTATAATAGTTACATTCTCAACAGACACCATTCCCTAATAATAGTATAAAATTAAGCAATTAGAGATATCTAGAATGATTAAGAGAAAGCTCACATAAGTAAGACAAACCATTTACCTATATCTATGATAAATTATTCTCCCAAAGCACAAAAAATAATATTGATACCTAACATAAAAAAGAGTATAATGAATTATATCATATTGATAAACTAGAGTATAGGTATTCACCTTTGAATCTTTTTTAATATCTAATTTCAAACGCTTTGCATACTTTGGCAATAGAAGATCAACAAGTGTATCTTGATACAACTCCACCATATAAGCCTGCATCATTTAATCAAGATGTCAACAGCTTTATGATAGATAACCTAGCTTTGTTAAGTTGGCAAAAACAAATATTTTAAATAACAAAAAGATCTAGTCATACAGCAACTTGACAAAATCTATTTAACCTATTAAAATTTAAAATGCAAGTAAAAAATATAACCTGGATAAAGGTAGAGGATTGTGTCAAATTGGCAGCCGACATAAACTGCCAAACTCATTTATTGGGATGAGTCCTTGTTGAGAGTTGAGGACCATTAAGGACAATAATCAAAAGTAAAAAGTTAACCTAGCTAAACCAAATTGAATCTTTTATATAAGCTACATAAAAAAGCAGCAATTGCAAACACACTCATTTGTATAAAAAAAAAAAATACACATAATTTCATAGAAATGCCAACTCGCAAACAACTCCAATCAATGTTTAACATATCTCAGAATTTTTTTTTTGTAAATTGAATCAATATTTTCAATTACATGACATTAACAATATATACCTTTAATGAGAATGAGAATTTGTGGTTGTTGCGCTTGAAAATTTGGAAAAGTTCAGCAGTAGCTCTTAGGGTGAGCCCTTGATTGCTCTCAGATCCATATATTGTGAATGTCTTTCCCGAACCAGTTTGGCCATATGCAAATATGCAAACATTATATCCATCAACAGCTGATTGCACAAGATACTGCATTTCAATATTAGAGAGAGTCAGATTAAGTTATTTTAAATAGCTACTAGAATTGAAATTGATCTGAACATACTCTAGTATCTTCAAAAACAACTTCTTGAGAAACAGTTTCATCAAACACACGATCATAAAGGTGTTGTTTTATCTTATCATCTTTCCAAGGATGTTCAACTGTGAATTCATCAAGACTTGTAAGAACATTCCTTTCTTTTTTAGCAATCTCTTTTTCACTAAGAGGCCGCAACCGGCAGAATACTCTAATCTTGCCTTTCATATCTGGAAAGTAAAGAAGACCCACAACTATGTTAAGCGTCAATGTCAAACATGCATGAGTATTTAGACAAAGCAAAACTAAAACCAAAATTTTTTCATGAAATTAAAAAAGTACACAGTGTCAACCAAAAATATGTAATATCTCATTGTTTTATCTAAAAGTTGATGTTACATGTCAACCTTCTATGGTATTAAAATATCGCTTCCTTAAGACTTGCTCTTCCTTGTAAAGTGATTCTAATTCCACCAATTGAGCTCCTTGCTTTTTCAAAATAGCAGCAGTTTGCTTATTCTTTCTATCAATATCCTGTAGAAGTGGTAACTAATTAGCTAGAACTGTTTCAGATTTTCTTTTAAAGTAAAGAAGTGAAAATGCACTCGACATGAAAGATTTGTTATCTGAAACGAGGTAGAATTCAAAAAGTTGACCCCAATATTAATGAGATGAAACATGAATATTCTATTAAGGAATAAGGAACCAATACCTCTTTCATTTCCCGCAGGTCCTCTAATTCCTTCATATTAATTTGCAATACATCTAACTCTATGTTCCTATTTGTAAGAGTAGACTCTGCAACAAACAAATTTTGTTCAACCTCTTCCAGCTTCTTTTCCAGTTCAGAAATGCGCAGCCTAAGGGTTCGGCGTTCTTGCTCAAAGTTTCTTTCAAGAATTTCCATCTGCATTTCATATAGCCATGACAGATATCAGGATATCCCCTCTGCAAATGCTCACTTAGGTTTATTGGAATAAGTTAGATGAACAAAACAACGGGATACAAACAACATTCTAGACCTCGTCGGATTTCTTCTTTTCAAGCCTTATAATCCTCTGTTCCAAAAAAAGCTTTTCATTTTCCAGCCTCTTCACAGTTTCTTCTGCTGCATGCAACTCGTGCCTACACACTTTTAACTCCTCTTGGATCTTATTCAAAGCTTGCATCTAAACAACATAACCATTGGAACCCAGGCATCAGAAGATTACATTAAGAAAGACCTTAAACACACAAATTAACACTAGGTAACACAACAGAGACATCAAATTGGTAGCACATCTCTAATTAATTTTAACCAAATTTACCTGATTATTGGATCCAAGTAAATCCTTTTTGGCACAACTATCTGAAAGGGAATACTCAAGATTTCCCAACTTTGACAATCTAGCTTCCATGCTCCTTTTGTCCAACAGTGCAACCTATTAAAATAGCAAAACCATTGTTGAAATAAGAACACTAAGAAATTATTTTTCCAAACAAATTGTAAGCTGACACCAAAAAACTAAACATAAGTATATCCCCACAAACTAAGACAATAATCACCTGCAACGCAGAATCCTTTTCTTCACATAGTAACCTGAGTTTACTGCAGTCAGATGTAACTTCTGCTAAAGTTTGTGTTTCAGATCCCAAAGAATGCTTTACTAGCTCCAGCTCCTCCTCAATTTCCAATTTTTGCTTTTGCTTTTCATGTAATTCTTCCAATAACTATAAAACATAACCCATTGATTAATCTCCAAACACAAAGTCCATGAAAAAATAATAATAATAACTACAACAACAACAACAACTATTGCTTTAGATCACAAATAACGGAAAAGTTTCATGCTGGAACCACATCTACATTGAAGTAAGTAAATGGTACTTTTTTTGCATTCCCTAAGTAATGAAAATATTAGTGGAAGTAGAAATTTAAATATATGTATACACACACACACACACACTTCATTAGGATTGTTCTAAGACTCTAAATATCATCAATGTACACAATTAATGCAGTAGTGAAACCCGAGTGCCTAACAAACAATGTGTGATCAACAAGATTCTGTTTATAACAGTTTAAATATGGATTGAATATAATCTGAATATTTTCTATATTATGGCTAATGTGAAGATGAAAGAGAAAATATGGAGAGGAAGGAAAGAAATTGGGAATTGGTGAGGAGTGTATGTCCCTACTCCCTTTATCATATATAAAATTTTTAAAGATCAGTTGTCACTATTCCTCCTAGACATATAGAACATCATGGTACACGTAAAATGATGACAAATACAAACAACTTATTTTTTCTTTTTGATGAATACAAATATAAACAACTTATGTTTTGGTTCAAATTCATATATCTATTTTAAAAGTTCATAAATTTTGTAGTTTAGTTTGGATATGTAAATTCATACTTACATTTAGGGCCTGTTTGGATGCATGGCCAAAATGCCATTTGGGAAAGTCTTTTAGAAATAATGTGTGTTATGCAAGAAGCGGTTAGCATTGTTGATGTAGGATTGACAGGATTCAGCACTAATGAATGTGTATAGGCTGAAATAAGTTCCCACAGTTCTAGTGGTTTATGTAGTTGATGAAACAAGTACGAGAATGAGAGTATAAAACGTATAAAGATTGTTGAAAGTGTAAAAAAAAACAGAATATAAGAGAAAAGGAAGATCAACGCAATAACACCTACGAGTTCAAGGCAATCTCAACACAAGAAGAAGTAATCACCCTTTAATAGGCTTCATAAAAAGAAAAACAAAAATTTGATAAGACAAAACTATTTTATTAAATCAGAAGAAAAAAAGCAGAAAAGAAAAAAAAAACACTATAACGTTGGTCATGTATCCCCTACCAGTCGGTAAGTCCTTTTTACATAGAAGTTCAAATCAAAATATGGGTTATAGTAACACTATAATGTCTCTTTGTAACTTTTATAAATCAGTCAACTTAAAAAAGATATTAACTGTTAAAAATCACACTAAAATTATTTAGAAACTATCTTAGATCCCCTACTACTACTATTATTTACAAAATAACATAAAGTAAATAAATATAATATTCCCCAAGATAAAAATGCTGCCTCCAGCTACTATATAGACACTATGGGCTGCCCTCAAGATTTCCTCATAATTACAATTATGCCACTGAGTCACATAAACCCTAAATTACCCCTATATCTAGTTACACCCATAGTAATACCCTAACCAATGCAAAATGTAGCACCTATGGGACCCATAGGAATGCTCTAACATGTATACCATCATTCCAATTCCCACATGGATGCCGTACATCAACATAATACTGCCATATCAAAATAAGGGCAAACCAAGGCCTTCTCTAGCATGCTTTCATGTGTTGATTATGATTCCCATCAATTGTTAAATGTTGACTTAGCTCAATCAAAATTGACCAACATAAGTCATTTTCAGTGGAAGCCAAAGCAGCACCTATAAGAATCATAAGTTAAATATAAAAAAAAAAGCTGCACCTATAAGTAAAAAAAAAAAAAAATCAAAACTTTAGTTGAGATCTCAATTTAATTGGCAATTAGCAATTATTCAGTCAACTTGATCAAAATGTTATAAACTCTATATAGGAATTACAATGTCAGTCAAAACATTTTGAGTGTTGACTGAAGTTCAAATTGTGGATTCCTGCTCAAATCAGTGTGTGTGTGTGTGTGTGTGTGTATACACTTTACATACCAAAAATACAATACTCAATGCGATTCCATTCGGAACAAAAATGCGATTTAGGTTGTGGATTGAAGATTCAACTACAACACCCCAATTTTTCAATCCAAATGTCTACTTAATTGTGTTACCTTTTTAATTAAAAAAGTTTAAATGTATGGTTTAACATGCAAGTGCATTAATATTAACACCTATTGATGCATTTGCACAATGTTAAATGGATCAATATTGTTTTTGTTGTTAAAAATTTTGAAAATTTAAGAAAATTCAATTGCCCAATATTGTAATATGAATCATACATATTTATGTTTTTTTTACCAACCTAATCGACACTATGACCATTTAAAAAATAATAATATTGACAAAATTTATTTATTTTAATTTTGAAACCACATAACCAAATATACATTTGGTTTGATTTTTCATGTTATATTTAAGCCTAATCTACAATACGCAGTGATTTGATTTTTTTTACTGATATATATTTTTCACACTTTTATTAAAAATATAATAAATATACCATTTAGACTTTTTTAAGTTTTCCCTAATTTATTGTATTCTTCATTTTTTTATATTTTTATAACCTCAACGTACATGATTTTTTTTCCTCAAGGAATAGATTTCTATATGCTGCACCAAGCAGAGGATGGTTTTGGTTGGAGCATGAGCGGGCTTTAGATGGGAGCAAACAAAAATCCAAGTTCAACTGTTGCAGTAAAAGGATTGGCAACAAAGGTATTTCTCTGTCAAGGCAGCAGTTTGGGTAATTATTCAAATGTTAGCCCGATGCCTGAACTGCCCAAAGGAAATGAAGCTTGCAATGCAGAAGCTTCTATAAGGTAACATTTTGGACAAATGGGAAAGAGAATTAGATAAAGGAAGTACAGTTCAAAGAGCCAACGGTGGAGAGGTCCCACCCTGATGCTGATGGTTTGCGTATCATTTAGGCTGAGAGACAAAACAACAATAGCTAGTAGCTACAGCATAAACTTGCCATCAACAGAGTATGGCAGCTAAGCATGAGGGGCAACAGCTATGGTGGATAAACTCCTCCATGCCAGAATTCAGTCCCCAAATGCATGAGGTGGCAGTTCAAAAAGGGGGTGGTATTTCAAGGGGAACGTATAGCTCAAGGAGAGGTAGAAAAGCAAAGATTTCCAACCGTGAGAGAACAACCTTTGAAGATTGTGCTTTGGAGATGCATAAAATTCTGGATCATATTCTGAACAGAATTTTCTCTTGGATTTTTATTGGCCAGCAGAGGGAGGGTCCTTCTCTAAGCTCATGGATGTTTGATTGGGATGCATTTGTATTTCAATCTTAGAAGGCTTTGTTTCGCTGCTTTTTCTTGTTCTCTTCTTTTTTGGCCTGTTTTTTTGGGCTTTTTTCTAGCATTTCTCATGCTGTAGTCGCTTTTTGGTAGAATGAAATACGTTACCTCTTTCAAAAAAAATAAAAAATTCATGCAAGCATGACATACATGCACAGTTTGAGAGAGAAGCATACCATATGTTTCCATAATTTCCATAATTTATACGCTTGGACCTAGGCATTAACATTTCCTATTATACGTGAATGTATTGTTTTATTATGTAGTGTTTCTATCATTTCCAAATTCTTGGTGTTCCAGACATGCTCGACAACATGTCACAAGAGTATCGATCTCATTAAACCATTATAGAAGGTTATCTAGCTTATATAATGATTCCAAGTGTATATTGGTGCTTATTCTATCAGTTCTTTAAGTTTCATCAAAAATTTCCATTGCTTCCATAATGTATCCATGACTTGTATAATTTTTATGACATTTCCATGGACTTTCATTAACTTCAACGAATTGATTCCACTTCCATGGGGATTGAAGTTTACTCCGATACCAAAGTTTAATCCTTGGCAGTAAGACAGTCAACATACATAAAAGATAAATGGGTTTTACAACCAACACAAAAAAGAAAAGAAAAATAACAAGCATTCAATTTTTTAGGCTCTAACAATACTCTAAAAATGTGTCAAAGAGGAATTGACCCAAACAAAAGTTCTTAGAGATAAGAGATTGAACAATGAGTATTACCAACGCAATGCCTTCATGCTAAGTTTAGCTTTAGCTTATAGTTTGGAAAGGTCATAACATACATATTATTACATAGTTTGAGAACTAGAAAGATCAAATTAGGAAAAATGCTATATGTTATAGGAGAGGTTAGAGTTAATATACTTAAATATATTTCAGGAGAGGTTAGAGTTAATATCTTAAATAAAGCAATTAACCGTCTCTCCTAAAACCCTAAGATTTTAGGAGAGGCTAGAGTTAATATACTTAATATATTTCCAACATTCCCCCTCAGGAGGGACACTCCTGGACAATGAATGCTGGGGAGCTAGGTGCGAGTCCTCAGCACGTGCATACATGTGCACAAAGAAAGCCCAGGGGAATAATTGCGTCCACAGGGAGATTTGAACTCGTGACCTAAAACCTGCTCTGATACCATCTTAAATAAAGCAATTAACTGCCTCTCCTAAAACCTTAAGGTTATAGGAGAGGTTAGAGTTAATATACTTAATATATTTCAACATGCTGCATGATAGGACCGGATTAGAGATCACTTACTTGATCAGCATTCTTTTGAGATTCCTCAACAGCTTTAGACAGCTCCTGAATACGTTTCTCATAGACATCCAGACTGGGCTGCTTAAGGTTTTGGGAAAGACCTCCATTGATGGAGCTATTTGCAGTGGAGCCCACTTTGGAGTATCGACGCAGCATTACATCATTTATATGTGTTTGAAGAGCCACACAAATTTCCTCCCCCTGCAACAATTTAAGAAATTGTTATGTTTATATGAGTACCATTTTATAACCCTAAAAATTTGAAAATCCTACTGAATGCAAAAGAAAATACAACCCACATGAAGCAAGAAAAAAACAAAAGATGTTAAGAACCTGCTTGGTTTCAAACTGGAATATGTGAAGGACACCCGCTACTCTCATCTTAAAAAATACAGCAGTATTGCTGCTACCAAACTGCATAATGTCCCGTAACTCAGCAGAATGTAAATATTCTTTTGGAACTGGACGAAAAAAATGAACCTGGGACAAATAAGCAATCAGATTCATTTCTACATTTACTAGACCTATAATTTGGCAATTAAAAATTTGAGATGTAAGAATAGTATCAGAATAATTAAAAGTTTCTAACTCACCCCACGTTTGTTGATGCCCAAAATAATCCGACCAGGCAGAAGCCCAATGGGATCTTCAATCTTCCGAACACCAAAGAAAACTGAGCTCCCATAAGGAAGTGTTTGTAAGATCCGAAGGAATTGTTGTCTTGCATCATCCTTTGACAGATGTTCCTATATGAGAAGCAAGATATACTTAATAGCAAAAAAGTTACCAAGATAACTGCAGTCATTAGCTCCTTGATGATACTTTAACAAGTAGATATTTACATCCATTGAAATCTGTTATACTAATGCATGTATGAGCAGATGGTCACATATACATTATACCAGCCAAACATAATACAGAGAAGGTAACAAACAAAGTAAAAAGTAACATGGTCCTTTCAAATTGTTGAACCCTAGCTATTATAATAGATGTTATGTAACTTATGTTCCTTTTAGTGTGAAGCCAGGCTAATTATAAATTGACTAGGAAGACCATTCATCAAGGTTTTTAAAAAGGAAAAAAAAAACACAAAATAAACTATATATATATATATATAGAATGTTGTTTTTCTGAAATTTTATGTACTGGATAAATTCAGACAATTAAAAACAAAATTGAATAATTAGAAACTAGCTTTTAGAAGAAAACACGACTTTTTCCTTGACAAACTTAGCATTTCCACAAGATTTGATTCTTTAGAGCATTACCATCAAATGAAAACGAGAAAGAATATCGAGCTCCCAGTCCCGTTTTGCTCGAGCAATTGCAATATGTCTAGGTAAGAATTTTTCAAGAAGTGATGTCCAGTCACTGATAGAAAAACAGCAACATCAAACTTCTTTTATTTCCTTTATTGTAACTAATATGAAGTTAACTAAGATCAGCAGAAAGTAACAACAACTAAATACAGGAAATATGCTACAAGATAGGGTGATCTGAACAACGAACATGCATGACTCAAGATTGCCAACAAAACCCATTTCAACTAAGATTTGGAGTGCAGAAAGCTGTGCGGCATCTTCTCTTCCAACAGGATAATTCCCTGAGATATAATCATGTTGCAACTGACACAAGAATAGCCAGTTAGTACCAACTTTGAAACTCATAAGATATGATTAGATTTCAATATATGTCATGAACAATTCAAGTATTTATTAAAACAACTAACACTACCTCAAACCAATGTTCTAACCCAAGAACGGAGGCCAACAGGGATAAAGGGGGAGGGTCAGTTTAATAAAACCAGTAGGTTGGTCCAATAAAGTCAAATGTTGTCACAAATAAACAAATAAACATCATAAAATACATAAATGGTACTTATATGGCTCGCCAGTTCTGCCCAGGTTTGGGTGTAACTCCGGCTGTGGGTCAAAGCAACCTGCTGAAGGGTCAGCTACACATGTTGACCAGTCCGACTGTTTAATCTAGTCCTGTTTTAAAAAATTGCCTCAAACTAACACTACATACCTGCACATAGGACAACTGCACAAACATTGGCTCTGCTATAGCTTGATCTGACTCCCGAAATAATTTCTTTTTGAATAAAAGTTTGCAATGCAAGATTTCTCCTTTACTACGATCTTTAGCTGCTTTGAATTCCGCCAGCAAATCCCCAATGTATTTATTATCATCTAACCCAATATATTCCTCTAGGTGACATAAAAAAATGCATTATTAGATCATCATCACAGTAAATTACAACCCTAGAGATAGACTCAAAAAGGTAAAGAAAATGGCTACCATTTCCAGAATCAGGTGATTTAGAACCAGAAATAACTTTACGGCATTCGAATAGACTGAAACTAGAATACTCTGAAAGATTAATGATCCTTGCAAGTTCCTGAAGCACATGTGTTTCAAACTAATATTAAACTACACTGCAAAAAGCAAATTAAAAAAAAAGGGAACAATTCCCAAAACATGTCAATCCAACAGAAGAGTACACAACAAAAAGCTCCACATGAAACATAAGAAAACAAGAACAACCAATTAAAGTTAAATCTGATAACAACAACCTTCTAAAAATTATTTAAAAAATGGTCAAACCCCAAAAAGAATAGCTAAAAACTGAACATTGATAAAATAACATTTTATACTTGATTAAAAAACGTATTTGAACCCCAAGGGGTAGCACTGTTGGCCAGGATCATGCCTCAGGAAGCA
>JAOXJP010000015.1:141744-156944 GCA_025762735.1 Platanus orientalis | reverse complement strand
GCACTTTAAATCTAACCATTATTTGAGGGCTTTGGAATTATTCTACATCAAATTTTGGTATCTTTTCCATTGTCCTACATCACAATTTTTTTGAGCTTTACATTCCGACAAGATTTGATTCTTTAAGCCTTACCATCAAACGATACCGAGAAAGAATGTCTAGCTCCCAGTCCTGCTTTGCTCGAGTAATTGCAATTTGTCTAGGTAAGAATCTTTCAAGAAGTGATGTCCATTCACTGGCAGTAAACAACAACTTCAGAAAGAACCATTCACTAGGCACAAGTCTATTTTTCCCCTTTATGTCAATATCAACAGAAAGTAACAACAATTAAATAAAGAAAATCTGCTCAAATAAAGGGTGATCTGAACCACTAACGTGTATGACTCAGGATTGTCAAGGAAGCCTATATCGACTAAGATTTGCAGTGCAGAAAGCTGTACAGCATCATCTCTTCCAACAGGATAATTCCCTAAGATATAATCTCGTTGCAACTGTCACAAAAATTGACTGTTAGTGCCAAGTCTAAAACTCATACAATAGAATTATATTACAATTGACCTTATGAAAAATTCAAGTATATATAAAAACAGATAACAGTACCTCAAACCAATGCTCTAAAACCTGGACCAGAGGACACATAGTGAAGGGAGGAGAAATGGTTCAATAAAACTGGACTGGCCCAGGTCACCCCAATGAAGTCAAATGGTGACTTAAGCAAGTAAAATAAACATGACACATAGAAATGATAATTATATGGCTTGGCAGTTCTTCCCAAGCTTGAATGTAACGCCAAGTGTAGGGTCAACTTCACAGGTTGACCAGTCTAACCATGTAATCTGGTCAAAGTATTTTAAGCATTGTCTCAATCTAGACTAGATACCTGCACATAGGACAACTGCACAAACATTGGATCTGCTACAGCTTCATCTGACTCCCGAAATAACTTCTTTTTGAATGACAGCTTGCAATGCAAGATCTCGCCTTTACTACGGTCTTTAGCTGCCTTGAATTCCGCCAGCAAATCCCCAATATATTTATTATCGTCTAACCCAATATATTCCTCTAAGAGACATAAAATACATTATAAGACAATAATCACAGTAAATAATAATTCCAGAAGTATACTAAAGAAGGTGACAAGATGGTTACCGTTTCCAGGATCAGGTGATTTAGAACCAGACACAACTTTACGACATTCAAATAGACTGAAACTAGAATAAACTGAAAGTTTAATGATCCCCGCAAGTTCCTGAAGCACAAATGTTCTGAATTAGAATCAATCAATGCCTCAAAAACTTAGAAAAGAGAGAAAAGGTGCAAATCCCCAAAACATGTCCATCCCAAAAAGGTACATAATAAAGAAAACATATTAAACGTAAGAAAACAAGAACAAACAATAAAGATTTAGAAGGATAATGACAACTTTACATTATTAAAAAAAACTGGTCAAAATACAAGGAAAAGATAGATATGGCATTGTAGACTGTAATGACTCAACATTGTACACAGTAAGAATGTCTAAAACAAAGGACAAAAAATGCAATCACTGGTAAAATCAAACTTTTAAAAAATATATATATTTGCATAGCAAGAAATTGACTGCATAAAAACTTATGTAATGGGAATGGTCTTTGGCAAGTTCCTGGAGTTAGATGAGTGATGAGGACATGGGAAGAAAGGTGGGACCAACACATGGCCCTAGTGGGGTCCACACGTGAGGATGCACAAGAAGACACATGGAGGATGCTCATGGTTACTCAATGGAAGCTCAAGTTGTTGATTTTAGTGATTTTATTAGAGTTTTATTGGGTTATTTCATATTTTACCAAGTAACAGAGTTAGGACATAATAGGCAGTATGATTTTTGTTTTGGTCAATTTTGTAAAGCCCATAATTTAAGAGAAATAAGGCTGGTCGACCACATTAAGAGAGCCACACGATTTGGCCTCTTTTCTTACATATTTTAGCAAGTTTTGATAGGAGCTTTAGGAGGGTCTTTATGCTATTTTAGGAAAGTTACTTTACTTTTGAATTTGAATTGTTTTTGTAAGGGGAAACGTAGTAGGAGTCGTGGGTTACAAAAGAAACCCTACCCCTCTTATTTTTTCAATGAACACAATGAATAAAGTTTATGAAAATTCGGGGTTTTCTCTCTTGCACAAGTGGAGCATCTCCTTCAAGGTTCTTGTGCCAAACCTTGAACCCTAGGATGGTGATGTCCAAGGGCTTGTGTGATAGCTAGTAGGTGATTACCCACAACCAGGTACCTCTTTATTTTTTCTTCTTCTTCTCTTCTTATTTTCCCATTTCTTTCTTGATTTCTTTGTTGTTTTCTCCATTAAATAACCTGCAAACCATTCAAGAATCCTTTTTGAATGTGTTCTTGAAACCAAACCCTGCTACATTTGTTATTAACCTATTACCCAACCTTCTTCTTTATCTACCACCCAACCTAAGAACATCGCTTTCCCAATCCTGCAACTACCATATCCATCAGTTCTCTTTAGATTTTCATCAAGAAACATCAAATTTCCTGTAGAGCTGTTCTGCGGCATCTCAAGATCAGAAAACCTTCATTATTCTAATAGAAACCCAAAACCCATCTCTGTGAAGTCTTGCAGCAGAATCCCAAACCCCTGGCATATCTTGTTCTGAAACAGTAGTTTCAAACTCATCTGTCTGCTTATCGAGTGAGAATTCCACTATTCCCTTATGAAACTTTATTACGGCTGTTATTAGACAGAGATTTCCTGAGTCTGCAGAACCTAAACCCGAGTTTAACCCATAACTTCTTACATACTATTCTCTGCAATCCCCTGTTATATGCAGCTCTAGAAACCCAAATCCTTTAATCTTAGCTTTGGATCTTAATCAGAGAAATAACCAGCTGTAACCTTCTGTTACAGTCCTCTTAAAACCCTGTTATCTGTAATACTTCAGTTCCTGTTTTACCGTTCCTAAACCTCTTCTTGCAGCTTGTTAAATCCTACTTTCAGACCCATTGGCTGCCTGTTATTTCCCTGTTAAACCAGTCTTTGAGTATGTCTTTATCTACCCTGGTTTCAAACCCTGATTTCCTTTCTGTAGCATTAACCTGGGGCCACATGACCTTCTGTTCTAATTAAACCTGCACCCAATTAGGCCCAACTTGTTGAACCAAATATAACCTAATACCTGGACCAATTCAGCCCTTCTGGACCACATATAACCTACCGTTCTAGTCCCATATTCTGCCCAAACAGCTGGTGTTCTTTCCCTTCCTAAATCCTATGAAATCCCTAGCGTACCTTACTGTGGGTGTGCTGCATCAATTATGGGATATCCTCTTTTGTGCTGCATCAATGAGGGTCATGTGCAAGACATGAGGAGCATCACATTTTTTGTTTTCAATACTTGTGTACATCACAAAACACAGCAATAAACAACTCTATATTTATGAAATTCTGACAAGTGCCTAAAGGTTCTAAATATCAATCTTTCTTAGTCAATATTATCTCAGCATGGTTCAGAATCAATTTCTTATGATTTGTCAATAAACTTGCAAGTGTCCAATAAAATTGGCAGATACTCAACATTCCATGTTCTAAAAGCCCAAACTATTTAAGATCAAGCATTTCACAGACCAAATTTAATGCTCGAGTTAAAAAAAAAAAACATTTATAATAAAGGTGGTGTTGCCTGGAAAATGGAAATATTTTAGTTGATAGAATACTTTATAATACATATACAGAACAGCAAGAAGCATGGAATGCAAAAAATTTAGGTGATAGGAGAAAAGAAACCAATGAAAGAGAGAAGAGAGGACAAAAGAGAGAGAGTTTAAAATACCTCCACAGCATCAGCAACAGTCGTTGCCATGTCATATGTAATTTCTTCAAAAGTTTCATCCAAGAAAAACACTATTGTTGTAAGCTTTTTACCAGTCAAAAGAGCTTCAATCTCCTCACGCCCAGGAATTGTATACCTAGGTCCAGCCTTAACAGAACGCTTCAAAGCATTTAATGTATTCAGTGCAAGGACCTGAACTTCAGAATCAGTATTCACTTTGTGAGCTACATGATGCACATACTCTGACAAATATCCCCCAATGTCCTTGCTAGGAGGCATAGAAGATGCACATAAATACATTAGCTCCCATGCTTTAATCAAGGATTGCCTGCAGACTCATAACCAACAACAATTACATCAAAAGATAGATGTTACTATAGCACGCACAGGAAATTTTGAGGATCAAAAAGCATAGGTGATACCAACCCAACTTCTCACTGCAGAAAGACAATTCATACCTATCAGGGTTATTGCGTGTTTGCTTTGAAATCTGTGTAAAGAGTTCATCTCGAAGTTCAGAACGCTTCAAAGTTTGCTTATATAGTTTTCCAACAAGCTCAATCCTCTCTTCTAAGCTCATAGGAGTTACTCTATCTGATGAATCAACGCCCATATACTTCAAAATTATTTGGAATAATTTTATTGCCCGGCTTACCAGGTCACTGTTAATTTTAAGCAATGAGGTTGGAATGGGTTCCTGTCAAAAGTTCAGCACAGCTGTCATGGTAAGATACTAAAACAAGCCACATGAAACTCAAAGAAATCATCTTGCATCTCATACAAACACCTATATTACACAGGTTGGGTAACAAAAGATGAGTATCAGGAACTTTTATGATCAATAAACAACTTTTCTTTTCGGTTTCCCCCCTAAAAACAACTGCATGCATTATAGCAAGATAAAGCTCAGTAAGAAACATTTTCAAACTACTTAGGAGTATTACCTTTTGAAAACATAGCATATCCTCAAATGTGAACTTATCCCGAATTTGGGGGCCTACTGATCGTTTAGAAAAGAATCCACGTTTCCCAGCAGATTGAATCTGTTTCTGCATGGACCTCAAAAAACCCTCTACCTAAAAAGGAGAAAAAGAAACAGAATAATAAGTTGAAAATGTGAAAAACGACAAAATGCAATAATTCATTGTTTGATTGATAAACCCATCTGTTTACATAAATTTAATAAATTAAGTTGAAAACTCAATTGAAAACTAAGTAACCAAAACTACACTCACAAGTAGTTTGATTTTTTTGACAAATGACCACTTTTCAAACTGGAATTTACTCTCCCCATCATGAAAAAAAAATAGAATTTTTGGATCAATTCAGTGGGTTTCGATATATTTTAGACTTTGACTTTGCCATTGACCAAAGTATAAGGCACATACACAAGTAATATATGCATCATGAAACTGTATTGGGGAGTGATCTCTTCATCAGGCCCTATCTGGTTGCCTTGTATTGAATAGAAAAGAAAAGAGAAGAAATCGTTCGAGTCTGAGTGGTGGACTGCTTGGGTTGGATTCCGTGTTGATGAGATTTGTAGTTTATTTTTGTTGTTGCTTTGTTAGCTTTCTTGGGCCGAGTTAGGTTGGCCCTTTTTTTCCCTGGCTTGTCTTCCCTTCGTCCTTTTTTTCCTTTTTTGGTCCATTGGCTTCGTCTGTTGTCTTATTCTTTAGCTTCGGCTCTTTCAATAAAATTATTTTACCCCCCCAAAAAAAATATATATATGTTCCTATGACTGTTAGGTTGCCAAGAAAAAGAAAAACTTGTGTTACAATTTTCATGAGAAGGGGGGGATTTTCGTGCAAGACTTGTGTGAAGATAATATAATATGGTGGCAGATGAGAAAATAGTTAGTTATGTGAGAACATATACATGGAACAGATTCCTTCATTCAGGTTAATCCATCAACTGTGCTTACTGATTCCCCATGATATCACCGAAAGAAGCAACTTCGCTTATAAGAAGACATATCAAACAGAAATGTTTTTGAAACAATCTAATAAAACTTTAAAATAAGAACAGAAAGGGCATGATTTCATTAGTCGACTAACAACGAAATCAGACTTAAATTTTTAAACATCTGTGACCGAGTATGCTGATTTCTGACCAATACAAGGTTGACTAAGGAGTGTTAGTCCCCATACGTCAATTTAAAGGATTATCCAAAACAGAACAATGAGCAGAAATTGGGACTTCTAAACATTTAAAATTATAATAGTCAGTTTCAATTGTATTGTAGCCAATTCAATTATCAAATATAAATCAGAAAAATACGATTAAGTCATATAAGGAGATGATGAAAATTATTAAGAATACCACTAGGATCTCTTCTCACCTGGAATCTATCAATCAAAGGTATAGCACCGGCTAGCTCTGCTGGAATAGCCATTGACAGGGTCATCGGGGTACTGCAAAAAAAAGATACAAGGATTACTTGCAATTGCTGGGCTATTACTTTACATTGAAAGACTCAGAGAATCCTTCATGAGTTTAAGAAGCCGACTGATTAGTTAAAGGATGCATAAGTGGGAAGAAAAATGGAGTGAGAAAACAAAGATGCTTTGCCTGAAGCCCTCAACTCATGAATACAGCAACAGAACATGGAAAGTGATTCCAAGTTCTTGATTGACAAAATTGCCTCCAAATCAAGACTGTCATAGGCTGCTTGGTATTGTCAGAAGGAGCCACAAAAGTTGCTGCAACTGGGTTCATCTTCATGTAAACATACTTTTCGAGAGAATAATCAATTGGTGGATTATTTAATGAATGAAGATTGGCACTTGGGTGGTAAAAGAGTTTTTTATGCTGCAGAGCTTAGTGTGAATGCAAAAACAAGGTGTTTTTCAGACAGGGTTGCAGTATTTAATCCTAGAATAGGGTTACATTGTGGTACATTAATAATTGTTTGGCAAGAAGGTAAGGTTATGTTTCCCTACTTTTAGTGTGTCTTTTTCTCTTGGTTCAAGTTTCCTAGGAATATGTAAGTAGAGGTCTAGGGAGTAATGCGGCTATACCCCACTCCCTTTAGAATGCAATTTTTAGATTTTAATCAATAAAACTTAAAGCTAGAAGTGGAGGAGGAACTGAGAGTGACATCTTAGGACTAATATCTAAACTGCAGCAACTTTTCCTTTAGGGCTGAATTTATAGCTAGAAGTGATTGTCCAATTAAAATGACGGGTAATTGACCAAATTGATTAATCCTTTAATATTATTGCTACCAATCTGACATATTCATGCAAACCAATGAACAAAAACATAACTCTCTTTTTTTCGAAGAATAAAGTTAATGAACAAGAAGATTATTGAAATTGAGAAAATTGGCCCCATTAATGGTCCACTTTCCAACATAAGCCAACTATCTGCCTATCTTAGAATAAATTGAGATGGGGAAAACTTACGGCGGAGCAAAATTGGAACCATCACTGTCATATTCATCCCCATTGGAGATAGAAGCAGAGTTATGCAAAGGGGTTCCATTGCCATTGGCAGAGCTCAAGGAAGATCGACTCACTCTGACGCTTTGGGATATAGCAGGTGGTGTATCAACTATCATTTGGATCAAAACTGGTAGAAATCAAATGTGCCCCCTTTTACAACCTTATCTCCTCTGCTGCTTTTGCTCCTTTTAGCTACTTTAACCACTTCAATTATGTCTTGCAAACTGTAACATATAAAGCCAACACAATCTGATGTTCAATGAGTATATGCCCTAAAAATGAAAATTCCATCAATTTAATCAGAATGCGGGAATGTTATCAGCTGTTTAACTGGAAGAAAGCATATATATATATATATATATATATATATTATCACACCTTCCAGCAAATGGGGACAATGCCATTACAAAAAATCCTAGTCAGAAACTATACAAATATTGTATCAACACCTTCAATGCAAACATCATCAAAGGTAACAAATAAATAATAAACAATATCGGAGAGGTAAGTAAAACATGAATCTAGAAGGCTGGAGAAAAAAAAAAGTTCTTCGAAATATCAAACTAATTAGCCAGAAAACATAAATACAACTGATTAACAAACTCCACAAAGAAACATAGACCTTGAATCAAAATAGAACCCTAATCAATAAACATGTCCAAAATCCGGACAGCAAAGAAGGTTAGAGATAGAAATCTCAAGCCAAATAGGGGAATCTTTTTCAGAAAACAAAGTACAAAAACAGAAAACATGTACCAAAAAGATCGATGTTACGAAATAAAATAACTGCAGATTTGCTCCAAATAATTTGAAATTTAACATCAGAAATCAAATATAAATTTCATTCCCGAAACTAGAACAAATCCTCGGCAGAAAAGGGGGAAATAACAGATCTTGCATTGGAGAAAAAGTGCAAGGATTCGACTTAAGAAAAAGAGAATCGATTAAAAACCCTAGAAGGTAAAATAAACAATCTTTGCATCTTCTGTCCTAGAGTTCGACTGACAATGTCGAATACCAAAAAAATAAATCAAATTTAAGCAACTATCAGGAGCGAAAATTGAGCCAGAAATGAAGAAAACTAACAAGTAGAAGAAAAAATATATATACCTCAGAAATCAACGCAATGTCGCATAGGAAACCAGAGTTCTACAGAAAGCCCTTTTGTGTTTTGGAGACGAGATCTACGCGTGAGGAGGAAGAAAGGAAGGAGAGAGAGAGAGAGAGAGAGAGAGAGATGGTTGGGAGGTCACGAGCCTATATTAAAAAAAAACTCCAACCTCTTTTGTGGGAAGAAAACAAGAAGGAAAATAAAGAAAAATATAAATATTAAGAATTGGTCCTATTTCTTGCTTAAATATCAAATTTGACACTCCATATCTGCAATTTAAATTAGAGCACTCCCATCAGGGCGGGAGGATGGAGATTTTGTGAACTTTGGATTGCTGTGTTTACAAGTGGCACTCGTCCGAGGAGATTTGACCAAATCGGCTACTCGTCTGACACTTTGACTGAAAAGTAAATATCTTAACCGTTGATTTCTCGGAATTCTAACGGTCAGAGGATAAGGCAAATGGTCTAAGAAAAAAGGTCATCAAATGGACGGTATGAGACACTGCTCTATGAATTAGCTCATTAGCTGCAGATCTCACTTTTACCCTTGATCACGTGATCCTTTGTAGTGATGCGAGGATAAATGTTCTGTCCATAATTTTTTGTGTCCTACTGTTTCCCACACACAAAGGCTTAGAAGCATAGGATTAACATTGTAAAAACAATTTTCAAGTAAAAAAAAAATAGATACCCAAAAAAATGAAAAGAAAAAAAAGTTTTCAAATAAACATTTGCTCCCTGAGCCACCAAATTCAAAATGGAAGAAAATATTCTGTGATGACAAGTGTCCATAGTTTATGGTGAATTATACACTAACACTTAAACTTGTGTCAACACACACAATCATTCTTCATTGGAAAAACCATCACATATCAGCCAACAAAACTTTTGTCCACCTCCCTTAACGAACGTTCTGTCCGCACTCCATGTCAGCTTGAGAAAGAGGACACAGTATGACATACAAAAGATCTTAAACATTTGGTTGGCCTGATATCCTCTGTGATACATGAGGGCCAAGGCAGAAGGGGGAATCAATTCATTTTTGGAGTTGTCACTTCACCCCCAAAAAATGAATTGATTCTCCCCCTCTGTCTCAGCTCCCAAGCGTAGCAGAGGGGGGCAGCATAAAAGACATTGCCCCCATTTGCTCCCTTTTTTTAACACCTGTGATCTCTAATTTGGTTAACTTTTTTTTCTTTCTCTCTTCCGTGATAAGTCAATCAGAATAATTTGTGATGTTTTTTATCCTGCATCTTTGATATCAAGTTAAATACACCATTAAAAGATTTTAAAAGATTTATTGTAGCAATTTTTTGTCAAAAAGAAAGAACTCATGTTAAAAGGCCCAAAAAAATAAAATAATAATAATAAATAATAACCCGTGTTGACACAGACCTTGTGAGGGCATCATGGGTTTTTGAATTTGGTTCTGTTTGAACACTTACTTTTTCATCTAAACATTTTTTTTTTTTTGACATTTTTAGCTCTAGACAGAACACATGTCAGCTATTAATTCGCCACACACATTATTCACACGTTTTCATCACAGAACATTTGCTTCCGAAAAAATAAAGTGCTTTTATTTTCATGCTACAAAATGCTATATATTATATATGTCACGCCAGATTTTTGCTTAAAAAATCAAAAAAACTCAAGCATTCAGCACAAGAATTCCAATTGTTCTTAAATTATTAGAGGGATTATACTTTTCTGATAGCAAAACCAATCAATCAATCAATCAATCCGGATCCTTTCTTCCAAAAAACAAGAGAGCCGTCTTACGTCAAGGAGGACGTGACACATGGCAAGAAAAGAGTAGTTTAATTACAAGACTTAACATACACTCATCAATCAACCCAAGTTCTCCTAACCAGGGTTAATCTGTGGGCAGTAGAGGATGCCCTAGGCTTGAAAAGGGCGTCTTGATCCCAAGGTTACTTCCAGTACATTCTTGAATGAATCAAGCTGAAACCAGCGGGGCCCAGATAGTGATGCGACGTTAGGCGCTAAACGTTAATATCTCAAACCCAGCCATGGATTTTTCTCTTTGGCGGGTTCCCATGTTGTCATTTTGGCTTCATGCATGGAATTCGTCTCCATATAAGCAGCGCATACATTGTGTTTTTCCATTATTTCTTGCCGGCTTTTAATCCATGTAAAAAGCCTGAAAAGGTCTTTCTCCGTTGCTAATCTTTCTACGTCTTCCCTTTGGAGGGAACCTTCTCCATCAGTCATAATGGAGATTATTCATACTTTTTCCTTTGTTTATGGAAAGGTATGGAGGGCAATGCTGCAACCAATTCACTTAGAAGAAGAAACAATTCAATCAAACAATCAACGAGCATACTTTAATAAAAGTTGGGCATTTAAGACAAACATGAGAAAGTTGAAGCACTCTCAAATTGATTTGATTTCACTTCACCAAATGTTGATGATGATAAGGTGTGAAAAGTTGGAGTTTTCAATTTTTTAACACAACAATAAATGAAAAAGGTATACAGGCAATATGAGCAAGATAATGTCCCTCCTCAAGCGTCACGTTATAAAGCCAATGTGCCATGAGATTTTTTTAGGTAGGGTCATTTGGGGCTATTCTCGTTGTCGATGACCCTACACAAGTGTAAGCTCAATTCATTATAGCTCAATTCATTATAGAATTGTTACCCATGAGATTTGAAACCCAACGTCTCGTTTGGAGAGGCCACAAAGGTTTAGAGTTGAGTTGGATATAATTCGAAGTTTTGTGGAAGAGGGTGCTTAATAGGAGGAGCAACATATGATACTTTGAAGCAGGGCAACATGATACGAGACCTGGACCACACGTAGCATCCTATCTAATGATTTCACGGGTTTCAATGCTCCCTCCCTTCCTGATTCTTTGCCTGTCACCAAGGCGTTGTTTATGGCAAAATGATTATGGAGACCATCATCGTCTACTCATCATGCATGCGTTCATGCTTCACTTTCACATGCACATTCATATTGCATGTCTTAATTCACAAATGCTGCATTTTCCTGCGAAAAAGAATAGAATTAAGAAAACGACATAAACTAATCCTTTGTCAAGGAGTGGCAATGTTTGACACGACCTGCGAACCCGACACAACCCAACACGAAAATAAGCAGGTTAGGGTTGACCCTAACGTGTTTCGGGTCAAAACAGGTCAACTTGCTTTGACACAATTAATAAATAGGTCGGGTTAGGGTTGAGCCAAATAGTCTTATATCTCTACCTCGACATGACACGAACCCAACCCACCAACATGAATTGCCACCCCTACTTTCGTCCCCATTTCCTTTTTAAGACAAACTGCAATGTGACTTTGCAATACGGACGTGAAAGTGACAATGCTCTTCCGGTATGTCAATTGTCCAAGGTACCTCAAGAGCTATTTTTTTTAGGAATAACTATCTTTATTAGAAGAGGGGAAAAAAATGATAAAGTAGATCAACAATACAGAGCAAAAAAAACGAGAGGGGAAAATACAAGGGACAAGCTAACCCTAGACTAATTCTTTATTTTCCTTTTAATTGATAAATATATAAAGGGACAAGCAAACCCTAGACTAATTCTTTATTTTCCTTTTAATTGATAAATATATAATGACAAAGAGAGAAAGAGTAAATGGATGTAATTTTTCTTTTCATTTTATTTGACAAATAAATAATGGCAAATAGAAAGAGCGATGGATAATGCTACTAACCATTGTTTTATCCTTAGCTACTAAGTATTAGGATGCTAGCCCTTTGATTTGATTGTTGGGAAAAGGGAAACAATTTTGATCTCACATGTAAATCCAAAGGATTAGGTATGAACACCTTAAGTCAGTCAAGGTCAGTATGGCAAAAGGGGTTGACACATTAGTATTGAAAAGTGTAAAGCATCTCCAAAAAGTATAAATCACTTTTTTAGCACCGATACACCCACCCCCGATGTCGTAGCACAAGGGTGTCATACCAAATCCCAATCGCATGTAATGAGAGGTTTAACCTAATGTTAACACCCAAATTTTGACTCGAGTCATTTGATACCATAAGGACAACATAACAGTATTTAGGCATTAAGACTTTAAGCACCAATGGTTTAGGAAAATTAAACCTGTATTCTAAAAGGTTAGGCATTCCCAAAGAAATATTTCCAGATACTTCAGTCACAATGAACCTGTCAAAACACCTTATTACAACTCAAAATGCACTATTTCAAGACAAATCACAATCTCTCACAAAAGCATTATCACGACTTTGATGGTCCACATTCAAGAATCTACTCATGTTGTTTGTAATTTTTTCGACTTCTATAAGTCTTTCATCAGCAAAGCATCACAAGTGAAAAAATGACAAATTTATCATGTTTGCCTTCAAAGGCCCAGAATTCACTATTTATCATTCAAATCATTGAATTTCTCTCATCTATATAAGTCTTCCAATTGTGAAGCATCATAGACAAAAAACCCTCATTTTTCACATTTTTCAACTCGGTAGCAAAAAATTATTGTTTTACCTTTTTCACCTCCAAGAATTCATCATTCGACCCTTAAAGGATCCTTGAGACCTCTTCCATTGTCGGAATGGTGTAATTTCAAACCCTATGCACCCATATTTCTCCAAACTTCGAGAAACTCATTATAGAGTTGACACTCATCAAGATTGGTAACAGTCAACCTCTTAACTTAGATCAACCCTTATATGAAAATGAACCTTGAAAAAGCTCTCAAAGATTTATCCGATCCCTGAATCCTGAAAGGACAATCACCTAATCTATGTCTTGGCCTTAGCTTCAAATCTTCAAGTTTGAGAAAAGGACTTCGATGTCTCGAATCTTGGTAAAATCTCAAATCTTCCCTAATAGGTCAAAAGGTTGTGCTAACTACGTTTCACTCATAGCAAGCCAACATGTTTCTTAAACATCTGAATTAGGATCAATCAATGTCTATCTCTTTGAAATTGCAAAACCTTCAAAAAACTGTCTAAGGGACATGAGCTTTCGTAGAACTTATCTAATCATATTCCCGCAATTACTCCAAAAGAAGCAGTAAATCAGTGCCAAGAATTAGACATTCAACTACCTCTTGAGAGTTCACCCAAACTCAAAAATCCAGTCTGTCAGCGGCACACCCTCATAATTTCCACATCTTCAAAGTATCAAATTTTCACTAGATAATGAGAACCCCATGTTACATACCATCATTTTTCGCTCAAGTTAGAACAAGGCACTTTTGTTTGTATTTGACACACAGATTCTCTCAAACTCAGAACGGGGCAAAGTCAAGCTCATTTGTTCAGTCTCTGCCCTACATTCGAAAGACCATTTCACAAGCTTGTACATTGGAGGAAGTCTGACAGCTCATTTCCCCAACCTTCAAACAACTACTGAAACCCAATCTCAACAAATGACTCTGCTTCGTAAATCCTCTAACAATTGCCAGGGAACCCAATGACCAATTTGTCAATTTTTGTAGTCTTGATACTCCTCAAGCTTCAAAACCTCCAAACATAGCTCAAAGCAAAGATTTACATAAAATACAGGGCCAATTCCCGTCAAGAAATCCCTAGATGACCTAACATGTATTTTTGGTGCAATTTTCAACTCGAGTATCGTAATTCAGTATGATCAAATGTTATAGTTCACCTGAACCAAAAGCCATCTTTCATCAGACAATTTTTAAGATCAATTTTACCTCATTGCCCTTCTGAAATGTATCCGTGAGCTTTTCATGACAAAAAAACCCTAATTTTACCCCTTGCCCTTATCATAATTTAGTTCCAACTGGTCCGTTATGACTGGATTGTCCGAGACTTCAAAACTAGACAGTGAGTTCACCCTACTTCGAGCCCAAGAGCCATAGAAAATGGTCATGCAGTGAAAATACGGAAAAGTCAAAAAGTAATCATTATACTTTGCCTTAAGGCATTTAACTCATTAATGGAATTAAAGGTATTCACACCTTAAGGCAAAGTTACGAACCCTTGGATGAGCATCTTCTCTAGTGCACCCCTACCCATTACCTTTAAATTTAGAAGCTGAATTTCACATCCCTAAGGTCCCACTCATGTCCTTCCAAATGGCACATTGATGTCCTACCCTTGCTACTTACAACTTACCTACACCTATCAAATGGTATCTAAACCTACCTCTTTGTCCACCTCACTAATCCAAGTAAACTAACACACTCTCATCCTTACCCTTCATTCAGTTAGCACAAACCAATCATATCCCTTCATCCATTCAAGCCACATGTCTAAGCCCTTTAGCACAAATGTCACCTATGCACCTCATGTTGAATATTAGCCCTTCACCTCACCTTAGCTAAACACATCTCCACCCTCCACCTAGCAAACCTTAGGATAAGTCCTAGCCCTCCATGAAACCAAATTGAGGCTATAAATAGCCCCAATTTTGTTCAAGCAAGGGTTGGAAATAAAAACCCTAAGGAAAAAAGAGAAAGGATGAAGAAGAAGATGATGATGATGAAAAATGAGGATTAGTGCAAATTTTAGGCCACTTGTGCTCAGGTAAGCCTAAACCCTATGATAATTTGTGTTTATTATGTGCATATGATAATTTAGAATGTAGTTATGTTGCCCAAATCATGCTATCAATTTGTTTTAATTCAGGTTATATAGTAGAGGCTTAACAACCTCTACTTGCCTTCATTTTTTAGCATGCTCTAGTATAAAATTTTTTGTGAATTTTATATTGACTTGTTGTAGTTCAAATTTTAGTTTGTTATACTAGATTTACATGTGTACTTGCATGTTTAATTTCATGATTTTGTGGGTTGTGGAAGGTCTCGAGATGGCCCCCCCAACAG
>JAOXJP010000015.1:131061-141644 GCA_025762735.1 Platanus orientalis | reverse complement strand
GGATTGGCGCTCTTGTATTATGCCTTAGTCTAGCTGTAGCTTTCTCTTTCCTTCCCTTCTTTGACTTTCTCGGTCAATGTTTCTTCTTTTTGTTTTTTCTTCTTCAATAAAATAGTTATTCATAAAAAAAAAAAATGAGGACGCTGAAGGTTGGATCACTCTAATGAGCTGCGATATTAACTAAGGACTTCTAGATCTGAATTCAAACAATTAATCACTGTGTGAATCCCTTCAATCAGGGATCTAAGTAGCTGGGGCTAAAAATTGCTTTGCACTGCTGTAATGGAGTCACCAACTCTAGTTGGACTTGAAAATGCCTGAATCACAGTAACTGAACTATGTCAAAATACTCCAATCTGTGGGAAGCCTGGATTGCCCTAAGAGTATCTGTCAAAGTTGTAGTGACATTCCCATCCGGGGAAGACCAAATCCTAATAAATGCCACCTCACCATGTCTCATAGGCTATTGCAGCTTCTTACAGTATGTTACTCACTTCCCTTCTGTTGCAAACCTTATTTTTATTAATTTTTCTCATACTTTTTCTTCTTCAAATCTACCCTGGACATGATGGAAATAATGGATTAAACTTCATTTACAAAAGAATTGGAAGATGAAAATTACCTCTCTTAGCCATTTGATCCTCATTTTATACTTGATTGATTTCCAACCCATGGTTTTATTACGCCTCTGTTATTTTCTCTCCCTAAGTTTTACCTTGACATGGCCATGTTTTCATGCTTCTGAATTTTTTTATCATTTTTTTTGGGTTCCATTTCTCAGTTACCGAGATTCAATTTTTCCCATCCCCCTTCTATCTTCCCCTTTTTCCTAATTGAAAGTTACTTGTTTGTTTCTTGAAGTAAAACTTACTATGACTAGGAATGGATTGAATTGCAATAAATTTGTGATTTTGTATGGTGACACAAGCTTTGCTTTTTGCAGGATTTAAGCGAAGACACAGATGAAATGTTTGATGACTTGTTGGATAAATATGGGAAGGTGGTTTATAGAAGAAATGATCAAAAGCCCCCTAGTGCAGAGGCTGATGATGATGCTGAAAGCTTGTCATGTAAGTAATGTATATCTTGTAATCAAAACTTGTAATGTAAATCTTGTCATGTAAGTGATGTACATTTAGGAAGCAAAATTGTTATGTAATTCTATGTTACTTATGCTTTCATAGTGTCAACATGATTGGAATGGCTTTTAGGGATAATGCAGGGGTTTTGTTTGTCTTGTTTGCCCATTTTGTAAATTGTTAAGCGGAAAGAATGAGCTGCTTGACAATGATATTATTCTAAACAAGGAAGGACTTTCTATACTGAGCTTTTGTCATGGTGGCAAGAGCCTTTAATTTTTTCTTTGGACTGATGTGAAACTGTGCCTATAAAATCAGGAAACTATTCTCCTATTCTGAAATCAATAAAGTATTATACTATTCTAAAATAAAACATCATTCATCAAAAACTTTTAATAAATAACCTATATAGTACCCATTAAAAGGAAAATATTTGTTTATGTCATGAAATGCACAAAACAGCTTTCCTTATGTTTTGTGGCATTCCATTAACTTTCTTTAGCCATATGCTTTCTCATTTGTATAAGTACATTTGTCAAGTTGGACTTCTTGCCATTCTCAGAGATTACTGTTACTAAGACCTACTCATATTGGTTGTTATTGTGAACTCATATATTGGTGGACCATAGTGCATTGGATTCACTTTTTCCAACCATTCCATGTAGTTGCTGTGGCTGTGGCCAAGGTTGCAAGTGAGGTGAAGGCTGCAGATATCCGTCTCCTCTTTGTGAAGCCTTTGGTGTATTGGACTCGGTTTTTTATCATTGCCACAGCTTTTTCCCGCCCTCAAATTGATGCAATTGGGTATGCAATGCTACCATTAATTTCATATACATGGCCAATCTATGTTTGGCCGGAGTGGCTTCATTATAAATTAATATTTGGAATAACATATTTTTCAAAATTTTCTTCGATATTTAGGTCCAAGATAAGAGATCTAGCTGAGAAACAGTTCAGAAAAGTTCCAACTGGAGACACTAAACCCAATTCATGGACCTTATTGGATTTTGGTAAGTGCTCTCTTTTTTCTCCCCTGGCACCAATGGTGAGAATCGTAAACTGGAATTGTTGCACCCTTCTGTAAAAGCTTGATCCTACCAAGTCAGTTCAGTGACTCACTATTGCTGCTTGTTTCCCCCCACATACACACAAAAGAATGGGAAAAAAAGCTAGTGGTCAAATATCTTTCATTACATTTTTTTTTCGATAAGGAATATCTTTCATGACATGGATGTGCTATTTTTTATTTGGACATAAAGGGGGTCGTTGAGTCATGATGGAACTTGGTAAATCTCCACAAAATGATTTAGTTTTAAGACTTGACAATCTGAATTTTAATTTGATAGACTTAACAAGTGCCTCACTTTACTCCTAGTAGCAAGTTTTTCAGCTCTGCTATAACTAGTTCTCTCTATGATACAACACCATTGATGCTCTGTGAGTAGGATAAATTTCTCAAGCATTAATTTTATAGAAAGAAGAAATAAAATAGGAAAAAGACAAGTAAGAAATCATGGGTGATTTGCACAACAAATAACCCACAAAAGAAGGATTAGGAATTCATAGCTTTTTGAGTTAATTAGGGAAGTTCAGTGATTACTGCCTATGAATTCCTAATGTGGACATCCTGCCACGTGACAATTTTAGGGTGTATCAGCGTAGGAGAAAGTGTCCCGTGATTCTTTGGTTCGAGTAGCACAGCTATGTGAGGCTTGCTTACATCGGCCATGTGGGGCCCACTTGGAGTTTTTCATTGGTCGAGATAGTGACAAGACACATAGATATTTATTAGTATTTTTCGTTATTTTTTCTAGATTTTTTTGGGTTTTTTATGTAAGTTTTATGTGCCTAGGACGTAATAGACATTTTTTAGTTTGTCTAATAAGTGTATTTTAGTCCCTTTTGGGTTTTTTTTTATGTTATAAAAGAGGGAAAGAATCTTCACTTACGTGTTAGAAGGAGGGAAGCTAGTAGCATCTCTTTCTAAAATTGGGGCAAGAATGTTCTCTCCCTAAAATATTGTAGCTTTTTTGGAGCTTGAAGCCCAGGTTGACACATCGTTCAACTCCTATTAGGCCTTGGGTTTGCTTTTTAAATTTTGACCATTGGTTAACCCAGATTAAATTTGTAGGTTACGTATGGAAAAAGCCAATCGCCTTTACCAAAGCGGGAAGAGGACAAACCCCAAACAGTGTAAACGACGTGTCCGGCTGCGGTTCCCATTTTCCATCCAAAAAATTGTCGGACCCTTCACCTTCACCGAGGGATTTTCTCACCGGAATAGCGCATGTCGCGTTTGGAGTATGTCAAACTTTTAACACCACCGATACCAAATAGTGAACCCAGTTGCCAGTGATTTACATTTCATACCATCTTGCCTTAGAGATATTCATGGAACTTATAGCCGGTGATTTACATTTCATACAATTTTGCCGGTGATTTAGCAACATAGAGGATATTCACAAAAATTATTTTCATGATCACCTCAGGATGAGCAATGATACTGTTCTGAAAACATAATGGCATAAAATTTAAGAACCGATTGGATAAGTTGGGGGCTACCCACATTTGCAGCAGATTGGTTCAAATGTATTATCAACCTCGGTGAAAAGTAGACATGACAAGATACAATGCTACGCAGGTTCATTGATTTATTCTAAGTAATGCTTTATATTGAGATACCATTTATCCTTCAAGTTCTTTGAGTGACAACTATTGTATATATAAAATGAATAAAATAATTTAATGTATAGATTACAGAAGAAATAAATAACAAATGAATGAATAAATGCAACAATGCTTGTCTTGTATTTGAGGACATACATACTCTCTCTAGGATTGATTGGTGTTGGCACATTCCATAGGGAGGCCCTGGGGGAAGCGTTTTGTGTCGGTGCCGTAGTTGTATATCATGTAGTTTTTTTGGACCCACTTCATCCTTTCTTGGCTCGTTGAATCCGGCATTTGCTAGGGCCAGACTTTGTTGTTGGACGTAGAGGAGGGGAAATTTGAATTGCAAGAAGAGGACCCAGAAGCATCCGCATTGAAGTTCCTGTAGGAGGCCGTGAAGGGAGCATGGGTCCAGTCATTCTTGACAAGCCCACCCCTGGTGGCCCAATCGTCGGTGTTCCAGAGACTGGAGTAGATCCTCATTGGTTGGTTCTTGGGGAAGGGAACTCCAATTGACTCTTGAGTTATTGAACTCTTTGATGGGAGTTCCATTTACAGAGAAGCTGAAAGGGTAGGTAAAAACAAGCAGTTTTAAGAGAAAAGTATACAAATTATTAGGCTAACATAAAATAAAACAATCTATATTCAACTTATAGTAATGGGTTCTTATAATTGTCCAAATAGAGCAAAGAGATGGATCATTCGGTCCTTACATGATGCGTTGGGGATTCCAGAGAATGGAGTAAGTGTGAAAGTCGGTTGTGGGATCGAACCACAGTTAGAACTGCTGCTCTTTGTTTCCCTTGCCTTGGCTAAACACATTAGTGTGAAGAATGTAAAGATCTCCACTCAGGTTCCCCAAGAATTCAAAGTCGATCTCATTGTGGGTTGGTCCTTGAGAAGACAACTGCAACAAAATTTATGGTTTAGCTGTAAGAGCTTATTTCGTTGAAAGATGAGAAATGAAGCATGACGGTACAATGGACAATAAAAGCTTACATAATAAGCGGTGACGGTGCCAGTAGAGTTGCCAGGAATGAGTTTGAGCTGCATGTCTATACTTCTGAAGAGTCATTCACTCTTGGATTGGACTCTAGAGCCGGAGGCTTTGTTAAGGGATAGGGAGAGGAGTTCCCCATTGTTGAGTATCTTACCACGATCGTCGCCTTGAGTGATATCGAAGTCTTGATAGAAATTAGCAGCAGAGACAACCATGAAAGAGCTAGCCAATAAAGAAGCCAAAAACATTACTAATACAGTGAAAGAAGATGAAGCCATTGAAATCTGAATGGGTAAAGGGTTTGAAGAGATCTAAATATGATTTAAGTTTGTAGTGTAATGGATCTGGAGCATATTATTTATATAGTAGGGAAGCCAAAGGGAATGGGAGAGAAGGAAGGCTAATGGAAAGTTCAGCTAATTGTGAGATTTTAGTGAAAGGTTGAGTTGTGTAGAGATGGCTGAGCTAGACCACCTGGAAAGTGAATCAATACTACTTTAGTATCACGTGGTTTTGGGAATATAACTGCCCCCCTTGGCTTCACCCTCCCTGGGTCCAACCCATCACCGACCATTCAAAGCGGATTTTTTTGTCGCTAAATCACTGGCGAGATGGTATGAAATGTAAATCATCTATTATAAGTTTTGTGAATATCTCCAAGACGAGATTGTATGAAATGTAAATCACCAATGACCTGGTTCACTACTTGGTGTCGGCGATGTTAAGAGTTTGAAGTGCTCAAAACGCTGCATGCACTATTCTGGCGAGAAAAGCTCTCGGTGAAGGTAAAGGGCCCGACGATTTTTTGGATGGAAAATGGGAACCGCAGCCGCAGCCAGACACATCATCTGCATTGTTTGGGGTTTGTCCTTTTCCCACTTTGGTAAAGACAAATGGCTTTTTTTCATACGTAACCTAAGAGTTTAACCTGGATTAACCCATGGTTAAAATCTAAAAAGCAAACCCAAGGCCTAACTAGAGTTGGGCGACGTGTTGACCTGGGCTTCAAGCTATAGTATTTTAGTGACAAAAAATCCCCTTTGTAAAAGGGGGGTCTTACCCCATTGTAATTCAATTGGCTTTTATGAAATAAAATCAGACTTTCTTCTCTCCACAATACTGGAGATCTGCGTTTCGAGTTCGGTGCTGCTTGAAGCCCTAGAGTAGGGAATACTCTAGTCGTGAGGTAGGGATTACCCACACTGCAACCTATCTTCTTCTACCTCATCATCATCATCATCATCATCTTCTTCTTCGTTTTTACCTTTTCTCAAACCCCTGTTATTTGTTGGCTGCCATCTAACTTCAAAATTCCCTTTGGTATTTTTTTTTTACAAACTTTAAACCCATCAGTTAATCCATCATACAATCCCATATTACATCCCTCTTTCAATTACGTTACCAAACCCTACTTCCCACCATAAGAAATCGACATTCCCATCAACCCTACCACTTGTACTCTGTTTTCTTAACTTGCGACACTTCTCTTTTGAGGTTTCTGTGATTCTGTGATTTCTTGAATTAATCTCCTTACTTTTGGACCTGCACCAGTCCCTGGAAGTACTAATTCTTGGTTTGAAGGCTGATTGAAGTAGAGATGATCTGCTGTCCAATCATTCACACAGTGTTGTTGCTGATAGATCACCCTTTGCTGCTAATCTGTGCCTGGCTCCTACATATGCACACCAACTGTTTGATGTTTTGACTGTGGAACTTTGTTGACGGTTTGTACTGCTGAAGCTGATCCCAACGGAGCCTCTATATCCCGTTGTTCAAATATACATTCCACTACTTCACCAAAGAAAGCTACTGCTGCTGATTTGGGTCATCTGTTAGCATAACTGAAAGTACCCATCAGCAGTCCTTCAGTATGGAATATGGTGCTGATTTGACAAGAGATCACTCAGGTGTTGGTCTGATTTTCTGAGGGTGTCCAAGGCTCCATTAACTGAACTGCATGAATTTGTTAAATAAGACAGAGTTGGTATCATGTTGGTGTAAGTGGCTGTTCTGTTTTTTTTTTTACAGATTGACAACTGTGTTAATGATCTGGACTTTGTACTGTTATATGACCCATCCTTAACCGTAAGTTTCACCAAGTTACCCTCAAAGTCCTTGTGTGTTTATTTTGCTGCATACCCCCAGATTCTGCCTGGACCTTAATTTGCTTCTGTTTTGATGTAGCAAATCTCTTATACCATGTTATTCTTCAGTCTTTACACTTGGTAATTGCCTCTTTATTTAGGTCTTCATTTATTGCTAGTGTGTGGATCTCTATAGTCTGATAACAACTCAATAATATTTGCATTCTATTCTAACTCAGTTTCCTCCTTTATTTGGTTCCTATATTCAGGTTTTGAGTTGTTTCATTACCTAATCTAGTTCTTGACGTAAGTGTACTTAGTGTGGAATAGGAATCTTGTTTATAAGTGACCATTGCTCTGAATAATTTGTTGGGATCATCTAATTGCATATTATATCACATTATATGCTGCTTAAATTCCCCTGTTGAATTTCTGGGCTCCCCTTCCCATGCACCCCCATGCCCCAGGCGAAAGTGGATTCCTTTTAGTTATTGCTTGTTATGGGCTTGAAACCAGGTGTATGGTGTCGACCCTTGTGGACTTGCAGTTTTATAATGAAATGCTTCCATTTGTGAACCTTTTGTGACTTTGAGCAAATTCAGATTAACGGAATCTTGCCAGTTCTGTGTCAAGTGTGCTTCATAGAATGGAGACACCAACTTACCAAAATTCAAAATATCGAGGTCGCTAGAATTTTATGTACTTAATCTTTTGGATATATTAGACAATTTGAAACCCAACAATTCTAGGGGAGATGGATGGCTTTGGAAGTTGAATCAAAAGGGATGCTTCACATCTAAATCATTCTATTATGAGTTGTCAAATCTTCCTAGGATCTTGTTTCCCCAGAAGGGCATTTGGATCCCAAGCATTCCTTCTAGAATTGCGTTCTTTTTGTGAAATTGTTACTTGGATAAAATTATAACCTTAGACCATCTTCAGATAGTTGGGCTAAGGCTGTTTGTTGCTGTTGTTGTAGACCAACTTCAGAGTAGAGGTTGGAACTTGGCTAATAAATGTATCTTATGCATGGAAGAGGAGGAATCAGTAGGTCATCTTCTGATTCATTGTTCTATGGTGAGAGGAATGTGGAACTTTTTTATTTCTCATTTCCAAATTGCATTGGTTTTTCCAAGGCTGTTTAATGAGTTGATTTTGGGGTGGTGGTTGAGTGGTTACCAAAGTCAAGGCGAGCTAGTGGTTTTTGTATATAATACTCTCTTTGAGTGGGCCTCGGTATGGGGATCCTTCAATGAGAAGGAATTGTATGCAATATGGTGCAAGGAGTTACAACTTTTAGTTTGTTTGGGGGTATTTTTGTTATTTTTATATGTACTCATCACTTTCGCATTGATTCCTATCTTTTGTAAGTTTTTCTAATTCCACTTCTTATTTATATTAAATGATCTCTTTACCTCTCAAAAAAAAAATCGTTTCCAGATATTCCTTATGAAATATTTCTCTTCAAAGTGTATTTGCGTTATATTGTGGAAACTACAGCATTACTATACCAAATAATAATTTTTTCCTTGATTCTAATTTCTCAATGCTACCAATTCTAACTATGGAAGGACTGGTAGATTTAAAGTTAGTCAAGGTCTATGTCTCTGCATGTGTGATGCGGACATTGATGCCCGTGTGGGGCTCACATGTGCTATGTGGGGTCCACACATGGACAGCCATGGATGCTTACTTTTTGGGCACACTTTAAAGTTTTATTTGAGTTGTTTTGGGACTTAGTTTCAATTATTTCATGTTTTTTAGTATATGAAATTCTGTTTTACTTAGAATAGGATATAGAAATCTTTATTATTATTGTTTTGGGGTATTTTGGTCAAGTGCATGTGGTTTTAGAAAGGGATGTTGGTTATAAAAAGGGGAACTCTATTTTTTTAGCTAGTTTTGATCGAATAAACAGAATTTCACTCTTTCTTGCTCATGGCTGGAGGTGCCAAAACCTGGATTGGGTTTTCTCTCATAGAGAGATTCCTCTTTTCTTCTTCTTTGATTGTTTTGTGGTGGTGGTTAAGCTTTGGAAATCAATTTCTTGAAATTTTTTGAAACCCTTACTGTTGGCTTGGGTTCTACCCTGAAATCTTGAAACCCAAAGACTAAAACCCCCTGTTTTTCACTCAAGCCAGAAACCTCCCCATTATATCTCTTCTCTGCAAATTTCTTGGGTTTCTTTAAACCCTGTGGCTGCCTCCATATCATACCCTGATTTGTTCCAGGACTCTGAAACCAGAACCCATTTTTTCTGGGGTCTGCGAGTGGTTCTGCAGACCTCTCTTTTGAGTTCTAACCTTGCGCCCCTCCCCATTGGAGCTTTAAAATCAGTTTCAGACTACCTGAAACTAAAATCCCTTTGATTCCTGCCTTCAGTTAGGTTCTGTAGAGTTTTCTGCAGATCCTAGACCTTGTGGTGATGCAGGACCAGCCTAAAAAGATAGGCTTACCTGCGAGTAAGGGGCCACTAAGAAGTTAAACAAGAATAGATCAAAGTGGACTGAATAGGGTCTGTACAGATGAGTAATCGTATACCATGCAGCAGTTAGTTTGAGGGCTGCCAAGACCAATTGCTAGTCCAAATAGTGGATTGTAATGGTAGGAAAAATTATCAGTAAGGTAAAGAAAGACTGAAGAAGAGGAAGAAGGAGAAAACTAGGATAAAGGAGATGAATGGCTCTATGAAGCAACAAATAACTAAAGAAAGAAGTTGATGAGGAAGAAAACTCTTAGAAATCAGCAACTAAATAAAAAAAGATAAAAAGGAAAAGAGAAAAGAAAAGAAGAAGAAGTTGGGATAAAGAGAAAGACCCTAGGCCTCTACCCAGATTGCACAAACCTATTTGAGGCCACCACTCCTAGTTGTTGTTTTCAGCACAAGCACACAAGCAAGAGAACCTCCAGCCTTGAAGTTGCAGAAAAACATGATTTTAATTCAAAATATTTCATCCCTCCCTTTTTTTATTGATACATTGTGGGATATATATCCCTTTACAATTCCATGAATTTAAATGACCCCCAGCATAAAAACTTGATTAAAGTAAACCCCTTAGACTCTCTTAATTACCTAATAGGACCCAAACTTTAAATGACTCAAGTAGAACCCCTAAACAAGCTAATACGTGTGAAGAAATAAATAAAAGACAAAAAAAAAAAAAAAACAGCTCCAAGAGATGATCCACATGGCCACATTTGATGTGTTTTTGAATGGGGCCCATCCACATGGAATGTGGGGCCTATGTGCTGCACTAGGTCCACATCATGCGGCTAGGTCAAGACTTATGTAAAACCTTGTAGAAATATCACCCCATTAAATCATTACCTGCAGAGACTCTAAACCACTCCAAGGTGCTGCAGATCTGATTTTTTTTTTTAATAAAATACAAACCCTTGCAGCATGAAAATCCCTATAGCCTGCTGCTGAAACCCTTTCCCCATAAACCACCTGATGTGGACAATCAAGCAAGACTTATGTATGTACCCCCCACATAAGAGGACATGGTTTAAATGCACATATTATATGGAGTTGATTAGAATTAGTTAGGGGTGGGTTATTTTGTAATATGGCCAATAGTGCCATGTTTAGTTTAGTTTTTTTCTGGGATTTTAGTTGTAATCTCGTTTTTGATGTTCAGCCCACTTTTTCAAAGGTCAAAACTTGACTTTTTGGCTTGATTTTGGTGTAATTAGAGAGGTTATTCAGCTACCTTTCTAATTAGACAAAGATTGCACAAACCCGAGGTG
>JAOXJP010000015.1:104913-121966 GCA_025762735.1 Platanus orientalis | reverse complement strand
GGCCTGGGCCTGGGCCTACCATGGCCCGGCTCGAGCCCGACCCATGCCAACCCCTAGAGTCAGCGTATCAAATCCACCCTGGATCCTTTGTGGCTAGCTTCAACCTAAATTAGGGAACTGCTAGTCGCACCTCAGAAATTTCTGACCTCACCTCAACATTTTTTTTGTCCTTTCAAACCCTTCCCTTCATCTCTCTCCTACCTAAAACACCCTTCCCTCCCACACCTCCGGCGGTTGTAACGTCTCATCCAGAATTGCAATAGCCCCTCGTCTCCCTTCCCTCTCTCTCACTCCCCTCTCTCTCTTTCTCCCTCTTCCTCTTTCTTTCTCCCCCTCTCTTTCTCCCTTTTCATCTTTCTTTCTCCCTCTCTCCCCTCTGGCAACCCTCCTCCTCTCTCCCTCCCTCTCCCGCACTCCCCCTCTCTCTCTTTCTCCCTCTCTCCCCTCTGGCACCCCACCTCCTCCTCCTCTCTCTTTCTCCCTCTCTCCTCTCTCCTCTCCCTCCCTCTCCCGCACTCCCCCTCTCTCTCTTTCTCCCTCTCTCCCCTCTGGCACCCCTCCTCTTCTTCTCTCTCTTTCTCCCTCTCTCCTCTCTCTTCTCCCTCCCTCCCTCTCCATTTTTTCCCTCTGTTTTGATTGTTGCTGTCAAGCAAGACAACCCCTGTTCGGCTGGCCTAGTCAAACAGGGCCTACCCCGCTTGGCCAACTCAACCGATTAGGTTGGAGCACCAGTCTACTCGACTAGGCTGACTGGGTAGGAGTTGCCTTGCTCAGTAACAGCAACTGAACACGTAAAAAACAAAAAAATTAAAAAAAAATTCATTACCTTGGTGTGAGGTGCCAAGGGATTGCCGGGGGGCTGCTACCGTTGCCGGCGTCAGAAAGGGGTGGGGCCTGAGAGGAGGGGAGGTGTATATTAGGCAAGGAAAAGAGTGGGAAAGGGTATAAAAGAAAATAATAATAATTTTTTTTAAAGTGAAGTGAGGTCAGAAATTTGTGTGGTGTAAATAGCAGTTCCCTAAATTACCATCCCTAAATTACCATCCCCCAAGAGGGATTTAGGGTTTTACTAATTTCTGCATTTCGTCCCCGAAGCTTTACGGAGGGAGAGAAAAGGATCTCTGCAAAACCCTAAAAGTTTCGATTTGATTGACGAGGTAAGCTACTTTTCTCATTTCTTCCCCCGTTGCTTTCTTTCGTCTTCGTTTCAATGAGGTTCTTGGAATATTTCTATAGTTTTATATCCATAAGGGTTGAGTTCCAGAGCTCGCTTGGTTTTGATGCATCTAGTTTCTCTTGCTTCTTGTTCAGTAATATTTTCTAGGGTTTTCTAGTCATTGAAGATTTGCTCTATTTATGTTTCTGCGATTTTTTTTATTCAAATCGGATCTGTTAAAGGTTTCCTAGGGTTGATGGGCAATAAATTCATGAATTTTTAGTTTAAGAGATTGATTTTTAGTTTGTATATTTATCTAGGTAGGACCCCCGTTGTTGTTCGATATTCCGGGTTAAAGATGGTATCCTCTCTGTTTTCCTTGTGAAATTAACGGATGTGAGCCCCCAACCCCAAATTCATATATTCTTCATAAGAAGCATGGAGGAAGGCCTGGTCTCCAAGTTAGTCTCAAATGAATTCTCTGTCACGCTCCTTCTTCACTTCTCTGTTGCACTTCACCCAGCAGAAAAACGTTCGCAAGGGAACAACTTTGCACGCTCAGATCTTCAAAACCGGTCTGGAATCAGATATCTTCCTTTCCAACAGCCTAGTTAACTTTTATGCGAAGTGCGGACGCTTGACCGAAGCCAAGCTCCAATTCGAAGAGATAGAGACCAAAGACGTCGTCTCATGGAACTGCCTTATCAATGGCTACTCTCAACAGGGCCCTGGAGGTTCTACTGTTGTTATGCAGCTGTTTCAGAGAATGAGATCTGAGAACACCTTCCCCAACCCCCACACTCTTGCTGGCGTCTTCACTGCGGCTTCCAATCTGTCTGATACTTCCTCTGGGAAGCAGGCTCACTCCCTCGCCATCAAGACTGCTACTTGTTCAGATGTTTTTGTGGGCACTTCTCTTCTCAATATGTATGGTAAATCAGGCCTTGTTTCTGAGGCTCGCCTTGTGTTTGATAGAATGTCTCAGAGGAATTCTGTTTCATGGGCTGCAATGATTTCTGTGTATGCTATAGAGAGACTTGCTGTGGAAGCCTTGACATTGTTTAAACTGATGCGCTGGGAAGAGGAGGGTGAGAACGAATATGTGTTCACTAGTGTTCTTAGTGCATTGGCGCTTCCTGAATTCATACGGACTGGCAAGCAAATCCATGGTCTTGCGCTTAGAACTGGGTTGTTATCATTTGTATCTGTTGGGAACTCTCTTGTCACCATGTATGCAAAATGTGGGAGCTTAGACAATGCGCTTCAGACATTCAAGTCATCAAATGACAAGAACTCAATTACGTGGTCTGCAATGATCACTGGGTATGCCCAAGCTGGAGACTCAGACAATGCCTTGAAATTGTTTTCAGAGATGCAATATGCTGGAATTAGGCCTAGCGAGTTCACTTTTGTTGGGGTACTCAATGCTTGTAGCAATGCTGGTGCTGTTGAAGAAGGAACGCAAGTTCACGACTATTTATTGAAATTGGGATTGGAATCCCAACTCTTTATTAGAACAGCATTGGTTGACATGTATGCGAAATGTGGTAGCATCAAAGATGCTCAGAAGGGGTTTGATCAATTGCAAGATCCTGATATCGTGTTGTGGACCTCAATGATAGGAGGGTATGTACAAAACGGAGAGAATGAAGAGGCCTTGAATTTGTACAGTAGAATGGAGATAGAGGGAGTCTTACCTAATGAACTAACCATGGCTAGCGTCCTCAGAGCCTGTTCAGGCCTTGCAGCTTTGGAGCAAGGGAAGCAAGTCCATGCTCGTACCATCAAGTAT
Source organism: Platanus orientalis (assembly GCA_025762735.1). NCBI lineage: Eukaryota > Viridiplantae > Streptophyta > Magnoliopsida > Proteales > Platanaceae > Platanus > Platanus orientalis. Next base: position 119,018 of record JAOXJP010000015.1, on the reverse strand, counting down.
GGATTTAGTTTAGAAGTTCCAATTGGAAGTGCCTTGTCAACCATGTACACCAAGTGTGGGAACCTTGAAGATGGCAGCCTCGTCTTTAGAAGGATGCCTGGGAAGGATGTGGTTTCGTGGAATTCAATGATATCCGGGCTCTCTCAAAATGGTCGTGGTAATGAAGCTCTTGAGCTCTTTGAAGAGATGCAATTAGATGGCATGGAGCCGGACTATGTCACATTCGTCAACCTTCTCTCCGCTTGTAGCCACATGGGCTTGGTGGAGAGAGGATGGGCTTACTTCAGGTCTATGTTCAATGATTATGGCATAGTCCCAAGAGTAGAGCACTATGCTTGCATGGTTGATATCCTCAGCCGTGCTGGGAAGCTTAATGAAGCCAAAGAGTTTATTGAATCAACCCCTATTGATCATGGGATGTGCCTGTGGCGTATTTTATTGGGTGCTTGTCGGAATCAACGCAATTATGATATAGGAGCTTATGCAGGAGAGAAGCTAATAGAGCTAGGCTCACAAGAATCATCAGCTTATGTTTTGTTGTCTAGTATCTATACTTCCTTGGGCCGGAGGGAAGATGTGGAAAGGGTTAGAAGGTTGATGAGACTTCGAGGGGTGAGCAAGGAACCTGGGTGTAGTTGGATTGAGGTAAAGAGCCGAGTTCATGTGTTTGTTGTCGGAGATCAATTGCATCCACAAATTGTTGAAATATGTGAAGAGGTACAGAGGTTAACCAAACAAATGGAGGATGAAGGTTATAGACCGTCTTTTGATTCATTATTTCGTGATTTTTCTAACTTCAAATGATGAAGAATTTATTGTTTATCTTAATGTGATTCTTTTGCCAAATAATCGGCGATTTTTTCCAGTCGATGATATTTGACAAAATAAACTGATTCATTATATTGTATACCAATTGTCATCAAATGAATTGTACTTTATTGAAAGCTCTACCTTAAATACCTCGATATGTTAGGAGGCAAACACCCAATTATCGGTTTTTGTTAATGTTTTTCAAAAACTTTAGCAAAATCAACTCACATAATGGAAAGCCTAAGGCTGCTTTCCTAAAATCCTTAAAATCTCAAACTATGAAAGAAAGATGTGGCCATGTTTCGTTACACAATGACTTGGGCTCTATACTTTAGAGATGTGAGTAACAATACTAATGGTCACCCATTAATAACCATAGGGATGGTGACTTTGGGCTAACTAGACTTTTCGATATATTATTACGAAAGAAATAGTACGATGCAAGAATTGTGTTTTTGTTTAATATAATTAACTTTACTGTAGAAGTCTTACATGAAAAAATATTAATAAAAAAACTTATTTTGGATGAACATGAATTATATGATTTTGGCAACACCCAAGGTCAACTTTGATTTTGATGGGATCTCACCCTAGCAACTTATAGAAATTTTGGGGAAATTTTGGTAAAATGTTTTTAAATAATGGAAAATATGTAGAAATTAGAGAAAAATGTAAAAAAGAAACAAAAAGTATAAGTTTTTTTTTTTCCTTTTTTTTTTTTTTCTTTCCCCTAACTGATACAACCACAAAAAGACGACATAAACATAGTAGTCCAAAACACAACTCTTGCATCATGTTCTCTCTCCCTTAATTCCACATGGACTCCTAAGCTGGCACATGAATGTGGTGGTCATAGTATTGCAACTCCATGTATATATAGTACTAAAACCACAGTTATCATGTTATGAATTATTCACAAGCTAAACTTACACCTTTCTGTCAAGGTTTGAGATCAAATGACATTAGGAAAATAGATTAGCAACAATGGGAATCAATTTTCTAAAGTAGATCCAAGGAAATCATGGTCAGTAATTCTAGATTCTTATATTAATCAAATCTGGAAGACACAGAAATCGAATCTGATTTCTAACTTTCGAAACTTTAAGATCAGAAACCCCAAATCGGAACCCAGAGAGAGATTGAGAGAGGGGACAAAAATGGCGATGAGAGACTGAACTATTCGGTGGAGCCAATGGCTGAGCATTTTGCCTGCATTGTTGATCTGCTTGGCCGTGCAGGCCATGTACATGAGGCAATGAGTTTGATTGAATCAATGCCAATCGAAGCTGATGCTCTTGTTTGGGGTGCTTTATTAGGGCCATGTAGGACCCATTTGAACTTGGAGTTGGCTGAGGTAGCAGCAAAGAAACTTCTGAAGCTTGAGCCAAAAATGCTGGGCCTTATATATTGCTATCAAATATTTTATGCATCGAAGGGCCAATGGGAGGATGTTGTAAAGCTTAGAAAAGTCATGAGGGTGAGAAACATAAGCAAGTCACCTGGCTGCAGCTGGATTGAGGTTGAGAAAAAGGTGCATATGTCTACTGGAGGTGATAGTGTGGACCACCCTGAGCATGCTGCTATGGTGGGAATGTTGGAGAGATTGAGTGGGATGTTAAAGGAGGGTGGATATTGTCCCGATGGTAGCTTTGTGCTGCATGATGTGGATGAGGAACAAAAGGTGCACAGCTTGGGTTACCACAGTGAGAAGCTTGCTGTGGCATTTGGGCTTTTGAGGGTGCCAGAAGGAATGCCTATTTGGGTCATGAAGAATCTTCAGGTGTGTGGGGATTGCCATTCTGCAATTAATTGATAGCAAAGGTCACAGAGCGAGAGATCATCTTGAGGGATGCGAATAGATTCCATCATTTTAAAGGTGGTCTGTGCTCTTGCAGAGATTATTGGTGAGGTCACTACATTTCCTCTAATTCAAGAGGAAATTAAGGTAATGATCAGATAGATCAGCATTTCATTGGCCCCCACTAGGGGATCTGTGAAACCAGAACTCCACGTGGTTGATTGATCACAACCATCCCTTTTATTACATTCTTGTGCAGAGTCAGGAAAAATAGGACAAATGGTCCAGAGAAATAATCAATATATTGGATTTTCACAATCATAGGGCAAGGGTTCTGTTTGTTGTGACCCTTGGGTGGTAGGTCACATCCCTGCATGTGCCATGTGCACTACTTGCACCGCTAAGCCTCTGATAAACTGTTCTTTCAATGAATGGGACTGTTACCTTGTATATTCTCTCAGACACTGCAAACCTGATGTTATCCGAGTCTGCAATTTTAAGTTATGGCAGGATCAATTATGAACATGAAGAAGGTTTCACAAAGGGCATTGCATACTTGCTTCTATAGCTTATAGAAGGCTTTTCTCTGTTAACATAGCTAAGTTATACTATCTGAGGACAGCATTATTATAGCTAGTTCTATCACTTACAAACAAGAAGGGAACTTAGCTTCCCATGAAGGTATGTCCTCCTCAACTATGACTCTCACCCTCATATGACTTTCATTTTTACCATTCTGTTCTGCTACCACTATCATATTGTAATTTTAATTTTTACCATTTTGACCTTCTCCTTTCTTTCTATAGTGCTGGCAGCAGTGATGGTGGTCGTGTTGTGGAGAATAGAAAAAGATTCTCCTCTTCTACTAAAGAAATTATGAGTTATTAGTTAGTCTTTGAACATGATATGAGGATGAGATACCTACACATGGCATACATGCAACGTTGTGAGACCCACAATCTTATGTGAAGCACCTAGGAGATTTTTGTTTGTCAAAATTTGTACCCAGTTGGATGATTGGAACTATCTGACAACCTCCTCATTATATTGGATGGTTAGAAAAACATGATGAATGGTCTGAAAGAAATGTAGGTATAGGATTTCTGGGATTACCTGATTGGATCGACCTTGAATAGATGCATTGGATTTCTTAGGTGGGATCTATAAATGGGTCATATATCCTTGCATGTGCACAATGTCTTCTTATTCCTAATTTTAATTTATGTAATCTAATTGAGAGTTGGAAATGCATGGGAGACAATAACTTATCTTGTTTAATTTATTCAAGAAGATCATTAGAAGGAAGAAACTGCTGTTGATAAAGAAAAAGCATCATGGTGCCTATATTCAAGAAAAAAATATATTCTATTACATTAAAGGGGGTGATCTTGAACGACTGCCACGTGGAACCAATCTCTCTCTCCCATGTTGTGTCTTCTTTTTTTAATTAAAAAAAATTGAATACAGGGAAGGACACACCTCTGACCATTCTCACACGTTTTCCAACCCCATCCAATCTTCTCTCTCCCCGATAGCCAACCCACGGGATTACTCCCACTTTTAACCGACTCCTAAAATCTCAAAACCTCTCCTCCCGGACAAGTCTCGTACTATCAGACGTTAAACTATTAATACCTTACACTTTTGTCTTTGAAATGACTCCTACGAGTTTTCCATGTACCCTTACACCTCTTGACGATTTCGTTATCGTCACCAACCCGCTCGAATTCCTTTCCACGTCCCAAATAGAACCTTCAATTTTTTCCCTCTCCTGTCCTTCCTCCTCCATTTTCTGGACTTTTTTTTTTCTTCTCTAACTCTTCCCTCCATCTCGCTTTCTTCTTTCATTACTATCTTTCTTCTTAAACTTTTTGATTTTTTGTTTGATGCACATGGGTAAGAGAGTTTGACAAAGCATATCAAAGCCAACTATTTTTTCCTAGAACACACTCTTCTGCTCCTAGACCGGGTATGCTTCATCTTATTCCTCTCTTTCTCTCTCTCCATTTTTTACCCATCGTTTTTTTTTAAACTTCAGATGCAGCTACTGTGAAACAGGACCTTTTTGAGTGATACCTTTGGAAATTATCTTTTTCTGTCAATGAGTTCTACTGTCTCCCCGCCACTGATATTAACAATATTTCTCTTAAGATTATCTTTGTTTATAATTTTATAACTTTATTTTTTTGTTACCGCATTCTCAGTAACTTAGTTGGGTTTTTTTTTTTGGCTAACATGCAACATGTGTTGAAAGTGGATGCCTGAAAAACGGGGCTATGCTCCAATGAGCCTGTACATTCCTGTGCTTCTTTGGATTAATTGACTACCAATAAGCCAAATGTTGCACTTGGTTTTGGCACCTGAAGTATTACCGTTCAAGTAATAGATATGATGTCCACGATTTGGTGTCTAGAACACTAGGTGACTTCACATGGAGTAAAATGGGCAGGGGTTAGATGAAATTTCAAATTCCCACCCATTTTATTCTAAATGGCGTCACCTTGTGCCCTGGACACCAAATCCTGGACAGAATTTTTGCTCCTCGATCTTTAGTAAATTTCAATGTTTTAAAAGGGCATTTTTTTTTATTAAAGAAAAGTAAACTATGGGATTTTTATAGGCTGAACTTAAAATAAAAAAAATAGCAATCCAGTTATGTGGTTTCCTCATCCATTTGTTAAAGATGGAATTTGAAATTATTTGTTGTAATTATATTTTTTTATATTATTATTTATAAATTAATTTGTTTTAGGTGATACCCGTGTTTGCATGGGTTCACTCGCTAGTAGATATTTAAAGTTGCACCAATTACCATGGGCTTAAGGTTATTATATAATGTAAAATTTTGGAAAAGAATAATTGATCACAAATTAAGATGTGAAACTGAGTCAAACCCACATTTAACATCCCCACTTCATGAAGAAATTGAAGTTATGGATAATGAAGGAGGCCCCAAGTTCGTTGTTGACCAGGGATTATAATGCAGCACATGTATTTGTAAGGGCATGAATGTTCATGCTATTGACAATCCCATGGACAAATTGCCCAAGGTTTGTAACTAAGGTCATTAGATGCAGTTGCACATGTCTAAGCCCGGAGAAGCCCATGGATAGCAAGGCAAGAGTTCGAGGATCAAGCTTACCAAGTTTGCATCTAGCGTTCAGAAGAAAAGGTATTTAAAAATGGAAGTCTCTAAATTCGATAAATGTTGGTTGATCATATATTTCATTATAGTTCTATAGTTCTATGATTCAAAGTATCAATTCCTATTTGATCTCTTTGAATTCCATATTTGAAGTTGTGATAAGATGTATTCATTTAAAAAGAATCGATTTGATACAATTTTTTTATATTTTTTATGTATCCATAGGTACTATATTGGATTTGAATCAGATTTAGGATCAATCTATCTTGATTGATTGCCTCCATTATGTTGTTGCTAGCAAATACTACCATTTTTGGTTTTAGATCTTCCAAATCATTTCTGTAGGAGATCCAGACCGATTTTTTTGTGATCATTCGATAAAAAGATTCATTCTCTTTATAAAAAATAGGAGGTAGAACCAATAAAGATTTCTTTTTCGATTCATCCCTGGGATTGAATATTCCCACCTAATACTGACTATATATATATCGTGTTAGGGCAGTTACAGGGCACTTTCTAACATTCTGTTGTATAGGCAGCTGTATCGAACATGAAGATGAGAGCCCCATCCTACCTACTAGCTAATAAGGTTGAAAGAAACGATGTGTTTAGCACTTCTCAGATCAAGCTAGGCCTCTCTAGTGGAGATGGGTGCCAGGGCCCATTCTCATATTACGGTACGGATAGAATAAAAGAGAGAAAAGAAAGAAAAATCGTCATAGTATGCCCTTCAGACACACGAGCGGAGGGTCTTATTCTCCTTATGTCACTAGTAGTTCTAGCTGAGAAGACTAGTAAAAGGAAGGATCAAGAATGTCATATATCTCAAGAGCTAGATCAGTTCCTAATGAACAAGTAAGAATTGCCTCAACAAAAATGGATGGAATTGGACCTAAAAAAGCTTTACATCATTGAGACATAAACCATGTGTAGGTCAAGTTTAGATGGACCAAAAGCCCCTTTCTTAGATGCCTCACATTGGTTGAATCACTGGAATCAAGTAAAGCAAGACCCTCCCAAAAATCTGTTGTAAGATTAGTTGAAGTTAAGAAATGGAAAAGATTGAGAGAAGGGAGTGAATGAAATAGAGGAGGAAGAAGAAGACATGAAAGAGAGAATATAATTTGGTAGAATCGTATATGTGTGGATTAGAGTATTTTACACACCGTATATAATATATAGTTATAAATGATTCAATACATCTGCAGTGTATAAAGCACAATATATATTAGAGATAAATTTTGTTGTACCCTTATTATGCTGTACACTTTTATACTCCTCAAGCTGGTATGTAAATAGAGCATAAACCAAGCTTGGACACTAAGAATTGAAAAGTAGTTGGATGTAACCCTTTTATAAACACATTTGCTAATTGTTCACTAGTCTAAACAAAGGGAAGACAAATTTGACTTGACATCAGCTTTTCTTTGATGAAATAACGATCAACTTCAATGTGCTTGGTCTTATCATGCTGCATTGGATTATAAGCGATGCTAATAGTTGCTTTGTTATCACAATATAAGTTCATAACACCCTTTATTGGAAATCCCAACTTAAAGAATAATACCTTTAGCCAAAGTAATTCACAAACTCCATGAGCCATGGATCTATATTCAGCATCTACACTTGAGCAAGCAACAACACTTTGTTTCTTGCTTCTCCAAGTGACCAAATTTTCTCCTACAAAGATATATTAGCCAAAAGTGGATCTTTTATCTGACATAAATTAAACCAACCCAATTTGCATCTGTATAAGCTTCCACGCGAATACCATTTCTTTTTGTAAACACTAGACCTTTTCTTAGATCACCTTTAAGATATTTTAATATCATGTATACAACATCTATATGGACTAACGTAGGAGTTTGCATAAACTGACTACGCTCACAGCAAAGCCAATGTCAGGACATGTCAATGAAAGAAAAATCAGACGTCCTATTCTTTTGTATTTACTGGCATCAATAAGTCTTACACCATCATAATCATGCAGCTTTTGATTAGGGTCCATAGGAGTAGTAATAGGTTTACACCCTAGTGTACCAGTTTCATTGAGAAGATCTAAGTTATATTATCTTTGAGAAATAGAAATACCATTTTTAGAACACTTTAACTGCCCCAAGTCCTTAATTTCAAATTCCTATGCCAAATGAGACTTTAAATATTTTATTTTAGCTGCATCATTTTCAGTAACCACAATATCGTCCACATAGTCAATAAGAATTGTAATCTGATTCCCCCTTCTCTTCACTAACAAAGTATGATCGGACATCTAATCCGTATTATAGTTGTACTAAACCTCTCAAACCAAGCCCTAGGTGATTGTTTTAACCCATAAATGACCTTTTTTAGCTTACAAATTCTACCTGTTCCTGATGAAATCTGAAAGCTGGTAGGTAACTTCATATAAACTTCTTCCTCAATATCTCTATATAGGAACACATTCTTGACATTAAACTAAAAAAGAGGCCAATTCTGGTTGGCAGCCAAGTCTAAGAGGACCCGAATATAATTCATCTTAGCAATTGGAACAAATGTTTCCTAATAATCAATGCCATAGGTCTGAGTATATCCTTTGGCAACAAACGTTGCCTTATACCTATCTATACTCACTTCAGACTTTAACTTGATTGTATATACTTACAACCAACAACAACTTTCCCTTTGGGAAGAGTCACAATGCCCATGTATTATTCTTTTTTAAAGCACTCATATCCTTTTCCATAGCCCCCTTTCACTGGTATTGAGACATAGTTTATGATCCATTGTGAGGTATAAAAATAGAAGACAAGACAACCGAAAAAGAACGAAATGAAAGAGACAATGAACTGAAAGAAACATAATTGGCAACAAGATACTTAATGCAAGACCAAACACCTTTCCTAACAATAATAGAAATATTAGTATCATCAACCAAAACAGAAGAAGAATCAAGAGAATTACTTGAAGCCAAGGAGATGTCATGGTGAGAAACATGAGAATCCTCCATTTGTACTGTTTTTTCTCATATCTTGTATGTTAAAAGAGGTTTGTCCTTAAGCTTCCCCTTACTAGCATCATCCTCTTTTAGAGTACCTTGATCAAAGAGAAAGGCAAGTACTGGAAGAGGGTTATCACCAAAAGTTGAAACTTGCTCCCCCTGAATAAAAGACTTACTAGAAGAAAAGAAATGAACAAAATCATGGAATGTTACATCTATAGAAACAAACATTTTTCAAGTGGATGGATGGTAACACTTATACCCTTTTTGATTAGGAGAGTATCCCAGGAATATGCATATAAGAGCTTTGGGTTTAGTTCTGAATGATTTATCAATATGTACAAAATAAATACAACTAAACACTTAGGTGGTATGAGAAATGGAGTGGTGTCAAAAGTAAGAACTTTAAAGGAGCTTTGTACCCCAAGACACGAGTGTGAAGACAGTTCATCAAATAGGCTGCTGTTTGGACAGTATCTGACAACAAAGTTTTGGGGACAAGTGCTTGTGTTTGCATCAGTCACTCCCTTTGTATTAGACTTTGCTGATTGGGAGAACATTTCCCTGCAGTTTTATGCAAGTGGGCAGTTCCGTGGTGTTGCAGAGATGATTGGCCCTGTTGACATCCACACGGATATGGATTTTTGGCAGCAAGATAAATGGACTGGTAGCTTTCCTGTTGAGTGGCACATAATAACAGATGTAGCCAACACAAATTTTCGGCACAAAATATTAGAGAACAATGAGAACAAGCCAGTGACTAATAGCAAAGTCACAGGAGGTAGCCTTGCACTTTTCCCCCCTGATTTATTGTTTAAAGTTTCTTGCATACCATGTGAGATGTAAATATAAGTTCACACACACACACACACAGATATATATATATATATATATATATATATATATATATATATATAAAATTTATCACAAGGGACAGCTGGATACCATCTCATAATAAAGATGCAATAAACAGGACGGTAGAACTGAGTACTAAATTCTACGGATCAGTCCCTAAAACAGACAACACAGGAATCCTCCATGTGGCAGCTTAGGTGGTGACCCATAAGGGCTTCATGTATTCACCACATCACCCAATCTCATGGGGTAAAGATCAGCCCAATAACCCTCCACCACATGGCAATTGGAAATCCTCTGTGGCCATACATGATGGGATATAGAGCTCTCATGAATTGGTGTTCATGTAGCAACTCTTTCCCACCAACAGTGGAGACTCTGTTGGCTGCTTTATTCGTCAATGAAAGGAAGAACAAATTATATTTCAGTAATTGGTAGGGTGATACATTATATCCAACCTCTTATACATCCTATCATGTGTGATCAATTTAGGGTTCCTCTTCCTCTTGAATCTTCTCCTAATAAACAAAACGTAGATCAAATGAAAAATGTTTATATGCACAAGACAAACTAAAATGCATTCAACCTGTTATTCACCATTTGTCATACATATGCGAATAATAAGTGAACTGTCTTAATAAAAAAATGACAAGTAATTGCTTGTATTTGCAAAGGTAAATTGAGAGTTTAGAAAAATAAATTAATAATGTCCTTCCTAGGTCTAGGTGGGACACTTTGCTGTGCACACTTTGGATACTTTTGTCAACACTAAATTAGCTTTTAGATACAACCAGGGTGCCTGTAAAATGTAATCTTGATTTTCTGCTTATGCTGTTTCTACGAGTGTGAATGTGTGTTTGAATCATTATTAGTTATATATTTACTTGGTTCTTTGTAGAATGGATCATGCTAGAGGCCGGCCAATGTTGTATGCTTAGTCTATGTGAGTCATGTGATAGTCATCTTAAACATGTTGACTCTATCCCTCACCTTACCTCTTTTGCTTCGGTACTGGTATGGACCTGCAGTATTGGGCTATTGGCTGATGGTGTATTACCTATTTGTAAACCATTTCTTACTGGTAGGGGTATTTATAGTTCATATAAAGGACACGTCTTTCTCCTACTGGGTTCATAATTTTTTCCATCTGGATTTTCTTGTCTTTATTGCTTGAAACCAGCCTCATGTGACATCACTTCTAATAACCGTCACTGGAATAAGTGTGTTGGTAGGTTTTACCACTTATTCCAATCTAATGGTTATCAGAAACGATCTCTTAAAATCATTTGCCTTTTTATTACTTTTAGTTTGATCTCTTTCTTGTTCTATTGTTACAATTTTTTTTACCCTGCATGTACTGTCAAGATGGGGGCTATTTGAACTCAAATGATTTGAAAATGTGGTTTTGGGACTATTGACAGTTGCATTTTTTCCCCTAGTTCATTTCTTTTACAAATTTATATTGATGTGGCCATGAGAATGTTTGACCCAAAGCTAGCATTTATCTCTTGTTTTTCTGCAGATAAGATGTAAGCAAGGCATGGAGACGCTGGCTATCATTAATTAAGAACTACACCTCAAAAGATATCAATGTTTGATGACTTTATGTTTTTTGAGGACTGGCAGAAGATTATGTATGAGGAGAAAGCCAGACTACTTAGTAGAACCTATGATGGTCCATTTTATGTACCCATTATTTGTGGTCAATATACATCTGAAGGCTGATGAGAAAGTTATGAAGCATAATGACCCAAACAGCTTGGGAAAGACCATGGCCTCCACTAGCAAGCAAGCTCTGGTGAAATCTGATGCCATAAGCTCATCAAATAGTACAAATGACAATGCTAACCACAAGGTGGTTAAAGATGTGGATCAGTGGATGATATCACAACTGCCTTGAAGATTGGTTCTCTCGCTATTAATCTAAAGCAAGCCATAGTTAAAATTTTAGAGGCCACTGCTGTTACCATTGTGGGAGCTGAACCAGATGATGTTGTCTCTGTGGATTTCAAGCCTGCCAAAATTAATGGGTTTGGATCTTCGCCTGAGATTTTAATAGTGGGGACTATTCCAATTGATCCTCAAGCACTAAAGCCTGCAGGTGGTAACTCATTGTAGTGAAGCAGAATTTGCATGATTATCTGCAATCTAATAGGTTTTTATTTTGTGAGGAACCATGTTCTACATCCAGCAGGGATGGTTATAGTTGTAGGTCAATTAAATCCTCCCATTAGATCTCTTTTCTGGCTTCTGACTTAATTGTTTCTGCAGTTGATGAACCAGTCGTAGAGTTATGTATTTCTTTAAGTTCTTATGATCTATACTGAATGGGGATGGTTCGGCTCCTGTGGGGATCTTTCTGTTGGGTTTGAAATCTAGTGGGAAAAATGGGTTGTAAGCTTTTATATCAACCCTTTGTTTTATCAATGGATTCAATACACATAATTTTCTTGGTCAATGGTCACTTCCCCAAACTAGTACCAATCTCCTTGTTTCTCTTTTTGATCTCACTTCAATGGAGAAATTGTGCTCTTCACATCATCGCATATTGTCTTCTGTAGTTGTCTGTGGTTGTACTCCGTCTGCAAATCACTTTAATCAATGTTAGTAATGATAATCTGTTGAATGGTAATTGATTATAATTTGCTGTTTTATATCGCATTTGCAGTGTCATATTTTCTTAATAGAATAGCTCTCTACTAAATGTTTCATACTTTGTCTTAATAGAAACATGTGCCGTATTAATCTCAAGAAAAAGAGGGGAGGGGGGGTGGTAACTTGCCTTTATTTTTCAGGTTTTAACAATTAATCCTACATTATAATGTGTATCCCTGTGCCAGGTAATTTATTCGGTCGGTCATGGAGGGTGCAATGGCACACAAGCCGGCCTGAGGTGGTGGGATCCTAGGCGGCAATGTTCTTAAAATGGGAGGTTGAGATTCAATTAATGACTAGAACAGCTTGGATTGAGATATAAATCGGGGTCAGGATGGTGCATGAAGACAGTAGCAGTAAAGAGAGTCATGTTTTTAGTGTTTCCTCCTGCTTGAAATGGTGATGGGTCATCGATCCCATCCTTCTTCTCTACATGGTTGGTCTAATGGAGGTGGACACTGAAACCATGTTGCCAGTTGGGCACTTACAATCTCTCTAGACTTTTCTTGGCCTATCCATGTGTTGTCCATTTACTACTGGTAGGTAGGTCCTCTAGAAGTTTCATGTTGCTATAAGGTAGGAGAAGTGGATCTGCAGTATTTTGTTTTGCTTGCTAGTGTTGGGGCATTTGTGTTAATTTTCGCTTGGGTAGTGGTTTTTGAAAGTAATGCTTGCCGCTGCAAGAATGCTACCGTACAAGCAATATTATGAGTGCAATGGGGGTTGGTTGTCGAGTGGGTAGGAGAATTTTACATGTGTGCACTTAGGGGATTCTGTGAGTGTTCCAGTTGTGCTTGTCTTATTTATCAGTGAATAGCCCAATAAATAAGATTTAAAGGATTGATTAGAAGTGTCCTGTCCTTTTCGTGAAGGAACATGTATTTCAAAAAGAAAAAGAGGAATTTCATAAATGAAATATAAAGATAAGATGTTTCTTCATAGTAAGAAAACAAGATCTCTAAGGTGTAAGAAGGTAAGGAGTGTTTTTCATTGTTAAAGTTAAGGGTGTGACGGATTCTTGGTTTTTTTGAAAGGGTTTGGAATTGAGTTGATAAAAAGGGAGAATCCTTTTATTGTATCTTGCAATTCTATAATTTATAGTGAAGAATTGACAATACCAGTGATTATAGGCCAAAGAGCTGAGCCACATAAATTTTTTGTTTTATTTGTTATCTTAGTTTATTTCTTTGCTGTTGAGTTATTCTTTATTGCGTTGATTGCAAGTGGTTTGGTCATTATCTAATTATGTGGTATATTAGGGCTGTTTCTACCGGTTCAAATAGGATAAATTATGTTGCAAAAACAATTCAATCAACCAGCCAAAAGCAAAAGGAAAAAAAAAATCCAACTGATTGTGCGGTTGATGTGTTGTGAAGATTTCTTTGTTAGATGACATCCCCTATTTCAACCACTTGGAGTGATGACGTGTTAGATCCCAACCAATCTTCAAATAAGAACTGTTTGGATTGGCCATGTGATTGGTGCTTTGGTCCATGTTATCTCCATATCTCTGTGTGTGGAAACTCTTCTCATATAGTGTCCACTTGTAAGATTTAATTAACAACTTGTAATCAAATAATATGTTGACGTACCAGTTTTCCTTGGACTACTCCATATATAACCTGTTTAACAGAACATCCTGACTCCACTATGAAACATCTTTATTGATTCATTGGAAGATTTTGAAAAGCCTCATAACACTCTTGTGCTTTGGCTCACCCTTAGAAAAACCACAAAGTTCTTAAATAAAAGACTATTTTTAATTCAAGGCATATGATGACCTTTATTATAAGTTAGGTACTAAGGAGGGTGAGATGGGTGTATATAAACTTGCAAGAATAAGGGATAGGAAATGTAGAGACCTA
>JAOXJP010000015.1:81884-97401 GCA_025762735.1 Platanus orientalis | reverse complement strand
GGGGTTTCGCAATTGGTTTGGGTTATGAGAATTTTTCCCAAACTCTTACCGCAATCGATTTGGGCCTATGGGTTTTGGCCTCGGGTGTAAAAAGTTGAGATGCAAATTCATACCGAAACTGATTGCGAGTTTTGCAATCAGTTTCGACTGAATTTTTCTGAACATTTTGTTTGAGCTGTTTTCTTTGGGTTGTCTTTGGTCCTTTAAGTTTGGGTATTCTTGGGGACCCTAAACCATATATAGGATTGTTTTTAGACACACAATATGATATACATGCATGATATATACCTTCCTTGGTGTGCCTTTTTCTAGTGCTCTTCCTTAGCCTTTGGTCCTTCTTGGCTTCATGATATGAATTTGTGAGCTTACATAGGACACTTACAAGACTCCTAGTACTACCCATATGCCCAACACATGCTCATGGGATTGACATACATCAACACAACCCTTTTCCCATAATTTGATAGTGAAAAATAAACAAGTTTTTGAAGATTTGGGTGTTCCCAAGGTGTGGCTGTTGCCATGCTCTCCTTCTCTAAGGGTTGATGCCATTCATGGCTCCCCTCTCTTTTTTTCCTCCATAGGTGTAGCCGCAAGCTCCCTCTCTTCTTTAAGGTGTATCTTTATTCTATATTTTAATCTCTTAGTTTCTTCCTAAGTTTCTCTTTCTTTTTGTACTACTCTCTTCTCATTTTTTGTCATTATTCTTCTTCTTCTTCCTTCTCTTGAAACCTTCATTAAAGCACCTTCACTTTTTTATGAAATTCTTTGATTTAACCCATCAAATTTTATCGGAATTTCATGAAATTTTAACTGTAGAATCCTGTCACATGTCAGAAACGACTATAAAATTTTTAGAATTTTCTGATTCGTCAGAGGGACATTTTGGTAATTTTTAGATTTTTGCCCAAAATTACAAAAATACCCTTTTGGGTTATTTTTTATTTTTATTTTCTCATTTTTTTTTATTCTAAATCCTCCTTATTTTCTTTCTATGATTTTATTTTCTGATTCTTAAATTGTGTGGCTACTTTGTTTCTAAATTCTATTCTTGATTTCTTTGCTTCCGCATCCTTATTTTAAATTATTTGGGCTTTGGAAAAGTATTCTACATCAATTTTTGGTATCTTCCCTTTTGTACTGCATCAACATGTCTAGTGAACTAAGTAGTTGACAAGTGAACTAGTTTTTGGATTTCTTTTTTTCTTTAATTTCATTAGGTTTATGGCTAATCTCCTCGCATGATGGAATTTCCGGTGTGATGTTTCCAGTGTCTTAGAGATGAGAGGGAAGGGGAAGAGATTTGGTAAGCGTTTCTTGTCCATTGAATGGAAAAACTTCGAGTACGAACCGGATGACCGTTTTCTCCTAGTCGTCGAAAGAGGAAATGGTTGCGTTGCAAAAATTAACATTCCCGTCAGAATCGTTAACAATCTCCTCACCTTCATTGACAATGTTGCAATGCAGCAATCAAATCATTTAAAGGAAGCTTTTAGAGATAATGGACATACCATCGTCGCAACTACTGGAGCAAACGAAAGAGGACCATTCCTCCGGGTGACTGAGTGGCGAGCCAATGAAGCCAATAGGGTGGTCTTCTTTCTGACAAGGGATAGATTCTATGGCTGGAAAAGTTTTGTTGATTTACTGAAACAGATGGGATGATATGGTCCGATTACACCACCTCCAGCGTTAATGAACAATATGAGAGTGGAAAACGTTGTCCAACCTGTGTGGGTGGAACCGAAGCCCTTCGGCATCAAAGGGTGGGGGTTGTTATTGTGGATGTATTGGGAATCATTGTATCATGGGAGGTGGTAGTTGTTGCAAGCTTTGGTACATCCGAAATGGCTCATGTAATCGATTCTTTATTAAACCACTCAATTTCCCACCAAATAGAGGCTTACTCAAGACCAGTTTCGAGGAAGAAACTGAGAGAATCATCAAGTCCGGCTTTGTGAGGATTGGTGATGGGTTTTATGCTTCCAAAGATGGAATCCGTCGATCACAAATTTATTACCGACGACTATGGAGGGTAATAGGTGGATCAGGATCTGGGGCTTACCTTTAAACGCCTGGAAGCATGAAGTATTTCAAAAGATTGGGGATTATTGCGACAAGCTTTTGGCGATATAAACCAGGACAAAATCCAAAGTCGTGATTGCCGTTGCTAGAATTATGGTGGAGGTAGAATGAATCAATCTTATTCCTCACCACATGGTGATCTTGCTTGAGGAGAAGGATTACGATCTACTGGTGGAATGGAGTTAGGGCTTGGATGTTCGGGGGCTGTAATGACCGCCAACAACGAGCTCAACTGGGGAGTTGGGACAGTGGTTAGAGAAGATGAACATCAGCCGTTGGATTCAGAGATTTTTGCCTTACTGTTAGATGTGAAAAAATTAGGGTTTCGGTATCTACTGTTGGATCGTCATCAGATGAGGATATTGTAGACTTTAAAGGGAAATGAGTGGTGAATGCAGTAATAAAGAGGCCAACGATCACAACTCTAAACCTAAAAACCATCTGGGCCCTTTAACCCAAAGTGGCCCATCCAATGGTGAAAATGGCACGTCATCTATCCATAAAACCTCATGGGTGTGGAAGCCCAAAATCACTGGGTCGGAAATTAGACTTCGAAATGAGGCCCAAGGTCGTCTAAACAAGGGATGGGCCCTACTCATATTAGGGTTGGATCATATTCATATGACAAAATCGATAAATCCAGCCAGGCTCCGATTGGATCAAATACATCATGTGGCCTTTCTCTTGAAGGCGAGTCCTCCAAAACCAGAATTGAAGCTTCAAAATTGGAGAAGGCATCTTCGGATCTATAGGACTTCGAATGGTGTCGTCCAATCGAGCGAGTGTATTGCAAAACAATTGATGAGGATTTTGAAGTTACTTGGAGCGCGAAAGACGTAAAAAATCAAGGTAGTAAAGGGGTTTTAACTGGTGCTATCGAGTCAGGAACCGATCTTGCTCATATGAGAAAGGCCAATGGTGGAATTGAATTGTGCAGGGAAAAAGGTACAAAGTCAAACAATATGAATGGAAGGGTAGAAGCCTATGATCTCTTCTATGATAGAGGGTTCCCATGGCTATTTTTCCACCCTTTCATATTCTAAAAGAGTAGCCTCTGGCGTTATGGAATTAGTGACTTCAGTGGCCACAGATGATATGGTAATTCAGCACAACAACCCCCTTGGTTTGGAGGACTATGTAGATGGCAAGATGTTGAGGATTTGGGCTCAGTGGTTGGACCAACTCTTGTTTTGGATAGGAATGGGGAAACATCTAACGAAGAGTCTTGTGATTCTGAGTATGAAACAGAAACGGAAGAAGTTGGGGATGATGACACTGAGACTCACAATCTGTTCACTCTTGAACGTAAAAACCGGTTTGTTGACTATGAAGATTCTCCTGAAGGGGCTTTCTCAACTCCTTCTTTAGATTCAATTGGTAAAGCAATTAAAGCTGTTGAAATGGAAGGTTGGAGCTCTGGTAGTGTGTCGGACCCCGATTATCAAATCTCACCACAAATCCTAGGTACCTCCAACTCATTTGTAGCTAATTCCATTCCAAACGATATTGCAATCACTCCTGTTTCCCATTTACATGCTTCACATGTTTCTTTGTCTGTGTGTTCTGTGAATTCTATTCACCCTTAGGATTAGTCGATTAAAAACTATCATAGAGATATTATGGAAGGCCATGAGGTTCGTTTCGTGGAGGAAAGGGGTAGTGTGGCAGTAGTGGAGGTTTGCCTGGATCTCAAAAAGGGTGTATGTAGTGGCTCCCAAATGATGTCTGCCAAAAAAGGGGTTGATGTAATGATGGAGAGACTTGGCTTGTCGGTTCATGACAAGAAGGAAGTGAAGCTTTCTAATTATATTGAGTAGGAAGGTGATAACAAAGGGCCATAAAAGAAAAATTACTAAGGAATGCATGACCTTTGGAATTTGAAATGGGTTATGAAGGAGAAGGAATATTTGGATAGCAATATTGGGGAAAAAAGAGCAAATCAGGGAAAAAAGTGTTCATCCATGAAGATCATCTCTTGGAATGTCCATGGGCTTGGAGGTGTGAGAAAAAGGAGGGTTGTTCGGGAGTGTATCTCCAAATTCAATCCGACAATATTGAGTTTACAAGAAACAAAGAAAATATGTGTCTACAGTTGGTGAAAAGTGTGGTGGGGACAAAGTTGGCAGGTTGGTGTGCTCTTCTGGCAAGCGGCACATCCGGAGGGATTCTTATTACATGGGATCCGATGTAAGTTAATAAAATGGATGAAATTGTGGGAAATTTTTTCGGTCTCAATCAAGTTGGTGGAGGTGTCTTCCGGATTCAAATGGATGATTTTTGGAGTATATGGTCCTTGTGGGCCTCAACAATGTTCTAATTTATGGAATGAGCTTCTTTCTGTCAGAGCTCAATGAGAAGGACGATGGGTGGTTGGGAGTGATTTTAATGTCATTTGATTCACACAAGAGAAGAGCCGGCCCACCAATATTACACGTACCTTGCGGAATTTCTACAATTTCATTAACCAATGTGATCTTCGTGATTCCCCATTATTGAATGCGAAGTTCACATGGATGGACGGTAAGGAAAATCCCCTATTATCAAGATTAAATAGATTCTTGGTCTCCAACTACTGGGAAGAGGTTTACTCTCATTTCTTTAAGGAAGCTATTCCCAAAATTGTCTCCAACTACTGGCATATTATGATTAATATCTCAAAGTTAAACTATGGCCCTATCCTGTTCCGCTTTGAGAATATGTGGGTATCCCATCCACAGTTTAAGGACTGCATTCGTGAATGGTGGAGTGAATTCGAGATGGAAGGTTATAAAGGTTTTTTTTTTATTGAAGAAATTGCAAAATATAAAGCAAATACTGAGGGTCTGGAATAGAAACACATTTGGACACATTAAAGAAAAAAAAATTCAATATGGATTGAAATGGGAACCCTTGACTGTAAAATTGAAGACGGGTGCCTACCTCCACATCTAAAGGAAAGAAAGAAATTGTTATTAGGGAGCATGGAATTCGTTCTAAGGAGGGAAGACATATTTTGGAGCCAAAAGGAAAAATGTAAATGGTTACAAGAAGGAGATGGAAACACTAAGTACTTTCATAAAGTGGCAAATGGTAGAAAAAGAAAAAAACCATCTTTTTATCTATCCAAGGTCAAGTGGAGAATGATTTCAGAAAAATTAAAGATGAGGCCATTCGATATTTTGCTCTTCTATACAAAAAAGACCGGAGGGATAAACCCAGAATTTCCAATTTATTCTCCACACGGATTGATAATGACGTGGTAACTGATCCTGAAAAGCCTTTCTCGGTGGAGGAGGTTAATAATGCAATTATGAGTATGGGGAAAGATAAATCACTTGGGCCGGATGGGTTTCAATGTTATTTTATCAAGAGTATTGGGACATTATTCAAGCAGATCTAATGGAAGTGTTTGCTAGATTTTTTGGAAGATGGGTAATAAGCAAAGGGGTTAATGCAACTTTCTTGGTTTTACTTCCTAAGAAAAACTACGAAAAGGAAATGGCGGACTATAGGCCCCACAAGCTTGGTTGGAAGCTTGTACAAAATCATTGCAAAGGTTCTTTCAACAAGATTAAGGGAGGTAATTGAATCGGTGGTACTCAATTCTTGAAGTGCTTTTGTGAAGGGTATGCAAGTCCTTGATAGCACTCTAATTGCAAAACGAATGTGTGGACGGGAGGAAGAAATCTAAGACTTCATGTATTGTTGGAAAGGAGTATACATTTCTTTGGGAGGAAGGATCACATTAATCAAAGCAACAATATCTAATCTACTCGTATACTACATGTCCTTATTCAAAATGCCGGTGAAGATTACATCAAGTGGAGAAACTCCAAAGAGATTTCCTATGGAAAGGGGGCATTGATAAGAAAGATCATTTGGTTAGTTGAAAGGATGTATGCCGTCCTAAGTCAAAGGGAGGTTTGAGTATTGGAAGAATCAAAGAAAGGAACCTAACATTGATGGGCATGGCTTTGTCATTTCTCAACGGAAAGGGACACTATGACATTCCACAATATCTAAAAAATATAAACTGTATTCAAATGGGTGAGGTTGTTCCCATCATACCACTATCTCTTGGTCCATCCTATGAATTTTTTTTTGCAAATTATATCCTTTTTTCTTTCCATTCACTAGATTTGCACTTGATGATGGCCGATCAGCTAAATTTTGGAAGGATATATGATGGGGGGATTCTACCTTGGCCTCCATATATCCTATATTGTTCATTTCCACTAAAAAATAGGCAGTGGTGGTTGAAATCCTTTCTAATTCTACTCATGGCCCATCGTGGAACCTCCTTTTTTTAAGGGATTTATACGATTGGGAAGCTCAATTGGTCACCTCTCTTCTAGATTCTTTTCGAGAAGTTTTTATATCAAGGATGGTTACAGATAAAAGGGTTTAGACCCTTGAGTCATTTGGGAAGTTCTCTTCCAAATCTTTATTCAACGACTCTCAAAATCCTCTTTTCCACACCGGATGATCTGGAAACCCACTGCCTCACCAAGAGTAAAAGCCTTCTCATGGACTGCAGCCCTTTGCTAGATCAACCCAACGAATATGCTTCAAAAAAGAAGGCCATTCATGCATTTATCCCTCGATTGGTGCTTTCTTTGTCATAGGGACAGGGAATCGTTCCACCATATTTTCCTTCATTGCTCTTTCTCAAGCAAGATATGGTACTACTTATCAAGAATGTGAATGAATTGGGTTATGCCGGAAAATGTACCTCATCTATTTTCTTCATGGCACTAGTATGGTACTATGGTGTGAATGCCAAAAGTAAATTGTTTGGGGAATGCCTATTACATGCCATTGTGTGGGGCATATGGAGGGAAATGAACAACATAATTTTTCACAATAAGTCGAGAAACATCGAAGAGGTCATTGAGGCAATCATCAGGGAAGTGGGTAGTTGGCTACTTGTTACCATGGAATTTAAAGGCCTATTCCTCTCAGACTTCGTGAGAGATTGGGAAACTACCATCTCTTGCTCAACTCCATCCAATCAAATATGTAAAAAGAATGCTGGAAACCATCTCCACAAGGTACTTTGAAACTAAATTTTGATGGAGCTTCCAAAGGAAACGCAGGTCCGGCAGGATATGGGTGTGTGGTTCATGATCATGATGGTATAGTGAGCAAAGTATTAGGTGGCCCACTTGCCCAATGCGATTATACAAAAGCTGAAACCCAAAGCATGTTGTTGGGGCTTAAGGAGTTAAAGAATATGGGGGTGTCGGGATGTATTATTGAGAGGGATTCAGAGGTTGTTATTGGTTGGAATCAGGGTAAGGAATGCCAATCATGGTGCATGTGGAGTCTGGTTTATGAAATCATAGTCATTGCTTCGGAGTAGAATGCTCTTTCTGTCATGTTCCTAGGCAACAAAATACTATTGCCGACCCTTTAGCAAATTGGGGTGTGGCTCAACAAGTGCATTACAACGGATCTTGTATTCCTTTTTAATTAGCTGGCCGCTTTTTCTGTTGTAACATTATGTTTTCTTCTTTTTTCTCAATAAAATTTCATCACTTATCGTAAAAAGAAAGAAAAAAAAAGAACAATAATCTTTATTCATCTGCATTTGTTCAGTTTTTCAATATCTAATAAGCTTTTGTTGGCACAGGTTCGAAGGCTTAAAGAGTTTGGAGTTACAAAAGGTGAATTAGCTCGCTACATGGATGCGCTGTTAAAAGATAGTGAACAGTTAGCAGCAATGATTGATAATGTGCCATCCGTGGATAATTTGGATTTTATCATGGAGAGTGATGCATTAGGCCATACAGTTATGGATCAAAGACAGGGACATGAAAGTTTGATTGCTGTTGCTGAAACAGTTACACTTGAGGAAGTAATTTCCTACCCCTGGATGTTTCAATAATGTTTATTTTTTTAACAATACTTGTAAGAATGTGAAATTCTCTCTTTGTTGCTTGTAATGTCAATTTTCTGGGGCTTTATCAATCTGCATGTACAATTTCGATGAATGCTGCTTGTCAAAAGTTCTGTTCTTGAAGGATTGCCTTCCATTTTGAATTTTTTGTTACAAATATATAAATTTTAGCTGTTGGAGTCATCTTTTATTACTAACAAATTGCACTTGTGGTCATTATCCAATCTTTTAATGTGTTGGCCTGGTATGTTTGGGTTAATGTTGTTGTGCTTCATACAATGGTTCTAGTTTTTATTATGGGTTGGATTTTTAGGTGTTGGAAATCTCCTGAATTCGCAAGTGTTGAATTTCAAAATTCTTACTGTGGTGCATATATGTTTTTTTTTTTTGGTGTGGCCTCATGGGCTCATCATCACAGCCGCATGAAGCAGGACCGGCCTGAGCCAGTCAGTATCAAGGACAACCCGAGCAGGTGACACCACTTTGCACTGCTCACCCCACCCCCCTCCAGGGATTCGACCCTGGGTCTTCCCTGTGGAAGACAGATGCCTCAATATGTTTTGAATGTGTTAAATGTTTTTCGGTTACTGTTTTTCATAAAAAAAAAAAAAAAAAGTTTTGGTTACTGTTTACTGTTTAGTGACCTCTGCAACTGATAGCATGTTTGATTCCAGATGCAGGGGATATATACTCTATTCAACAACATCATGGCCATTAAAAAAGGTTGTGATGTATGTGTGCTTACATTGTGTATGTGTATTGTTTTTTCAATTAAAAAAAGATTTATATGTCCTAAGTATTATTTTATACATTTTGGCTTCCCATTTAACCTTCTGACAAAGAATGATTAAAATCAGCTTACCTCTATCTCTTTCAATATAAGCAATGAATGTTTTTGAGTAGCTTAAGAAGCACAACCTCATGGTAAGTTTATCTTCACCTGAAATATGTTTCTTATTACCCACACTCAGGCATATTAATGATTCTGAATGCTTCCAATCTTTCTGAAGAATGGAGAACTTTAAGGTAGGTATTGTCTCCTAGAAACACATGGTCTGTTTTCCTTTATGGCCTAAATGAAATGAAGGATATCTCCATTTGAGGCATCTTTGTACTTCTTATATTGTTTGGCTCGACAAAGATTTTGCAATCAAATATCAGTTTAATTTTCTTATATGTTCCTGTAGAAATTTGCTCTGAAATATG
Source organism: Platanus orientalis (assembly GCA_025762735.1). NCBI lineage: Eukaryota > Viridiplantae > Streptophyta > Magnoliopsida > Proteales > Platanaceae > Platanus > Platanus orientalis. The sequence goes on along the minus strand of JAOXJP010000015.1, from coordinate 88,232 downwards.
GAATTGTTCATCTTGGCCAAGCCATGTCTGGAATTACGACATTGTATTTGATTTCTTATAGTTTTTAGTCTGAAACAACTTTTAATGGTTTCAGTTTCCAGGTAAAATAGTAGTGTACTCCACTGTAGATGTAGAAATAATATACACGAGCTTTAATTTGTAAATGCCAGCGCATACATTTGTACTGATTGTAATTGATGCCTATCTCTGGTGTTTGATAAGAAGCTCTGTTAATGTGGATACCATTAGGTTTTAGAGTACAAATTGCTTTTGGTATTTGTTTCTTTTAGATCCTTGAAGCCATAATTAGATATGGTTTAGTTTGCAGTTCTGCTTCTTGTATTCTTCATTTTGATGTCAGCATTTGCAATTTTCACAGTGTTACATTTTTCAACTTCTATCCTCCTTTAACTCCAGAATAATTTTTTTTTTTTTTTTGGTGGTTGTAGGTGAATTATACTGGTGCAAAGGTTCTAGAGTTCGTCTCTGACTTTGGAAAACCTACTGCACCCCTTCCCGCAGCCATTGTTGCATGTGTTCCCAAGAAAGTGCACATTGAAGGAGTTGGTGAAACTGAGTTCAAGATTTCTCCATGTGAAATTACAGCTGCCATAAAAGAAGGTTTGGAGCAGCCTATACAGGCAGAACCAGAGGTCTGCTTCTTCAGGAAAATTGCCTGATTACCACTTTCTGTTTCTATCCTTTTCTTGACAGCTAAAAATGTTATGTAAAGAAATCTCAGATGTTGTCTTATTTTTTTTCTTTTCTCGTTCTGTAACTACCTGCAGTAATTTAATGGAATACCTTATATTCTGAGATATCCAGTCTTGCAAGAGGGACTAATCTATTAAGTCCATGAAGAATTTAATTTTGTTTCTGCTTTTTTCTGTTTGGCTTGTTGATGCAGCTAGAGGTGCCAAAAGAACTGATATCATCATCACAGCTGCAGGACCTAAGGTTACAACGGAAACCATCCTTTATTCCTTTAAATCAAGAAATAAATACTACAAAAGTGTATGACATGGAAACAGGCATCACACAGTGCCGTCTTTCAAATGGTATACCTGTGAATTACAAGGTATACCTGGTGTTGTTAAAATAACTTTACGTCCACTGCTTATGAGGGGTGTGTTTTTATGAGCTTCACTTTCTTTTATCCAATATTGACTCTTGAGAGGCATTTGGTTATTCTATGTGCTGAGTAATCTACCTTTCATGGTGCCGATTAATACACCTTCTTTATGCGAATGTAGACTGGTCAAAATGTTATGCTTTGTATTTCGACAAAGATACGATTGTCATTGTTTATAGGGCATCTTTCAGTTCATATGCTTCATAAAGTAGGAGAGGAATTTCCTGATCCTAGTTAGCCAGAGTTTTGTTCTGCCATTCCAATCTATTGATGGCCGTATCTTCCATTTATCATAAGCACTCATGTATTTTCTCACTACTTCAACCCAATTCATTTTTACCTTCTCCTTCCACTTTCACCATCTCCGTTCTCACTACTGCAGCCACTGGTCTTCATTTCATATGATCAAACCATCTCAGTCAATTTTCCCACACTGTCACTTGTTGGTCCTTTCTTATAAATTCTTACAGTGCATTCATTTCTGATTCTATATTTTCTAGTTTTGCCATTCATCATCTATCATCTCAGCTAGATTTGTTCTATGTATGTATTGTTTCATTGTTACCCAGCATTTTGCTTCATAAAGCATGGCTGGTATTTTTTCTGGCTTTTAAATTTTTTCTTATTCATAATTTCACAACACTCAAGAGGCATCTCTCCACTTCATTTACCCTACTCTAATTCTATGATCAACATCCTCTTCAATCTCCCTCCTTATGGTCCCTCTGGCATATCTATTGGCTATCAATTTTTTTTTGGATGAATAACTGAGATTTTATTAAGAGAAGGGAAAAGAGTACAAAGAGAAAGAACAGAAAAAAGAGAAAATATACATTGTGAGAACATAAAGAGAGAAAGAAGAGAAGGGTGGACAAAACAAACCACCGAAAAAAAACCCACTACAATGTGGGATCAATAGTATATCAACCTGTGTACATGATTCCTTATGCACCCCATACTCACAGGAATAATGTTTTTTTATAGTAGGTTTATTTTGCTTTAGGGTTTCAGGTCATGTGAGTATCTATTTACAATCGGGTCAGTCTTATTAGAGTAAGTTCTCTAGGGTTTTTAGTTATTAGCTAGTAATGAGTTTTTATACTTAGTAGGTCTTGAGTTCTGGTATAACTTGAGACACAACTTGATGTTTTTTTTCTACATTTGGTTGTATTAGAGGTTAGCCAGTACTAAAAGAGTTTAAAGGGGTGCCTTTTAATTCCTACATGATGTACTTTATATAAGGGACCATACATGCATTTTTAAGAGAGAATTGATTACTGATATGAAGCTTTTGCTTTGTTTTGGGTTTTGAAGTGTAGTTGTACTTCATTCATTCTACCATATGGTTGGACTTCAGAAAGGCCTTGTTAGTCTCAAACCTTATAGTAGTTTGGGACTGCTGTTGTTTCTTCCATCTTTCTCCAATGCTTGAGCATCAACTACATTAAGATTCAGCCAACAGCTCAGTTTTCTGGCGAATGAATTATTGTGTCTTGCTTATAGTTCTAATTTATTGATTCTTATCAATTTTCCTTCGAGTATTTCTTCTACTTAAGTATTAGTTTGTGATGTAGGATCCAAAGGGAAAGGCTTCCTACAAGAATTATTTAACCACCAAAAGTCTAAAAGAATGTCTCTTGAAATTCAAGAATGCTGAAAATTTAAAAAAAAAAAAAAAAGTATTCAAGAAACCAAATCTTTAAAGAAATTAATCAAGATTCAAAGAAACTAATTAAAGAAAAAGGATTGGGTTATCAAAGGGAAACAAGAAAAGAATGGAAAAGATTAAAATGGGCTAAAATTTCAACAAAGATGGGTTTAGGGTTCAAGAAGGGTGGGTTTTCAAGAAAACCTAAAAATTAGGGTTGGAAATTGGGGATTTTTGTATGGATGGGTGTGTTAGGGTATGGGATGAATAAACCTAGAAGGAATTAGGTTTATATGAAGATTTGAAGAAATAATTAGAAAAAAAGTGTTTGTTGGAAATTTTTTAGAATTCAAGAAACTAGCAAAAGAGGCAAGAACATAGGAGAAAAAGAATAGAAAAGATGATGGGTGATGTGCAAGAATAAAAAAATTGTAAAAAGAATGTAGAAGAAGATGATTTAAAGAGAAAATAATATATTTTCTGCAGAGATTTTAAAGAAAAGAAAGAAGATGAAGAAGAAGATGTAAGATTAGAGAAGATAATAAAAAGATAAATATTAAGATAAAAGAGGAAAAGAAATCACCTTGTGTGAGAGATTTTGGAAGAAGACGAGCTCCACCTTGAGTAAAACCAAACTTCAATTCATTGATTTTCAAAACTGATCGTACAATGACGTTTTAGAGCCTATTTATAAAAAAAAAACGAAATTAGACCCCATTGGACCAATATACCCTTCCTTTATACGGTCAACCCAAAAAAATTCTAAAAAAATTCAGAAAAATCTAAAAATAGTTCTAAACTTCTTCTAAACTTATTCCAACTCCCTACCAACTTTCTAATTTGGCTCTAATGGCCTTATTACATAAGAAAATTACTAAAAGAAACTTGTGGTCAGCACTTAGCTCTTCCTCTTTAGCCCGTTGTTCTTAGTCTTGAGTTTCCACAATGGTTGGAACTTCTCAAGCCATGCTGGCGCCACCACTTCAGTTTGATGAGTATCCATCCCGTAGTGTGACATAACCCATCCAATTTCTCAGTTTTGTTGTTGTTTCCTTGAGTAGGGACCTCAGTTTTATATTCTTGATAAATTTAAGCTACTCCGAATCTTTTGATATTTTGTGTAGTTTTTCATTTAGTTATCTATCAGCCTACAAATTTTCAAGTTGATCTGACTACTCAACCCTATTTTCTGATCTTCCCTAATTCTGTCTAGAATTCTGATTTTTGAGTCTGGTCTGAGAAGTCCACTCATGTAGGGTTATTTTCAGCCTGATTTGATCCTATTTTAGCGCTAGTGTGGGCCCATAACCTGCAGCATTTTGAGGCCTGTAGGCCATCCTGCATCAGAAACAGAACAATCCCATACTGTACTTTTTCCACATGCTGAACACTATGTTCCTGACAATTCTATGGAAGTTTGTTGGCTCTAGTTTTGGGCCTAAGGATTTTCCATTTTTCTGTGATTTGTTGTTTCACTGTGATGCAGGATGTCCTAGGGCCCAAAAGTCCTGCGGGTTATGAGCCCAAATGAAAATCCAAAGAAGGACTGAAATAAACCCAAATAAATGACTTTATTAGGGTTTTAGCAAGTGGATAAATTAAAAAACCTCAAATCTGGACAAAACTTTGGATAAATGTAAACCAGGCCTAGGAATGTCAGAATGGTCTGAAATTTTATATGGTAATAGAATTATAGGTTAAGAACAAACCAGCAAAATTTCAGATTAAAGTTTAAATGGATGAGTAAAAGTACATAACCTCAGCAAAGCTCAGGTCTGTCTCTGGTAACTCAGCAGATCAGCAAATAAAAGAGCTTAACAGAATAGGATAAACAACTCAGAATGTCTTAAAAGTTGGTAGATAAGTAAATAAGGAGGTAAACAACAAATTCATAAACTTTCAATTGATTTGGACAAGCATTGATTGTTCAAACTTGCAGAAATCAGATTGCTGTCCAGAATTATAGCATCAAACCAGTGAACTTGAATGAGGTTTGAAGAAGTAATAGAAGAAGAGAAGAAGAAGAAGATGATGATCCAATCAACACCAACTGATTGGTTGTTAGCAGCACCAACCACTAAATAGACTTAAACTTGCGAACCAAGACTAACCAAAACTATCCAAAGAAACTCTTCTACCCACTTTATTACAAGACCACCACTACAAAGAAAAATACCTAATCTGCCCTTAATTTTCCAGCAACTTTTTGAACCCCTCATAATTATCCATGATTGTCTAATTTCTTTTTGATGACCCTAGAAGCTCTTGGATCACACTGTTTGTAGGCTTTGCTTGTGGAAGACATTGCTATCTCCTATCAATGATAGGTTGTTAATTTTTTCTGTAGTTGCTGGGTCAACACTGTATTGTTATTATTATTTATTTTCTGTTACATGTCTATGTTGATGGAGACAGGCACATAATTGATGGTGAAAATTCAGAATCTTGCCTTCCGCTATCTATTAGTCATGTAATTCCATTGCTTGATTATATTATTTGTAGATCACAAAAAATGAAGCTCGGGGTGGTGTCATGCGACTGATAGTTGGTGGTGGAAGAGCGGCTGAAAGTTCCGAGTCAAGGGGAGCTGTTGTAGTTGGTGTCCGAACTCTTAGTGAGGGGGGCCGTGTTGGGAACTTTTCAAGGGAGCAGGTATCCTATTAAATACGCAATATGCAGTAGATGTTTTGTTGATGACCATTAGTTTTTTTTTAGTAGTATCAGACCAAAATCCAATTATATATGTAGCATTAGAAGTTTTGGGCTTTCTTTTCTTCTGGATTCTTGATTTCTTTTTTTTAAGTGAGTCAAAACAGTATCAATTTTTGCTCTTCTCATCTTCGTTTGCTTTCAAGTGATATATGGTTTATTAATTTGAGGCATGAAAGCTAGTGAGCTGCTTTATCCTTTCAATGTTAAATTTCTTCTAGTTGGTAGGTTTGCTGTTTTGCATCTATGTAATATATTACTACTAAGATGTAGTAATTACCTTGTTCTTTCTCTTTGGTTAGCTAATATTTTTGCTATTTCTATTTGGAAGTTCCTTGCTTTATCAAGAATTATTCATGTTACAACTTTCATTGTTTGATTCTACTTCTGAATTCTGATATATTGGTGCCAAGAATTCTCATAGAATTTTGATATGCTTCTAGGTAGAACTTTTCTGTGTGAATCACCTGATAAATTGCTCTTTGGAATCTACGGAGGAGTTTATTTGTATGGAATTTCGCTTTACTTTAAGAGATGATGGGATGCGTGCTGCTTTCCAATTACTTCATATGGTACTTGAGGTACATCAATCCTTTTAACCATTTTTGTAACTTTTTTTATGATATAATTATCCATGTAAGGTTTGTTGCAAATCAGGTTTTGGTTAGTGGAAAGGATTAGTTTCTTAGTTGTAATGTAGTGATTATGTCATTTAAGTGCATGCTAAATTTTGCTTTAAAGACAACCAAATGGAAGGTTTCAAGGCGATAGTGCAAGATATTCTCATCTATTGTTTATAAGGGGGAATTTAAATGCCCTTTCAAGTTCCAGCATAGAAACATATCACAATTTTCACGAG
>JAOXJP010000015.1:56348-77956 GCA_025762735.1 Platanus orientalis | reverse complement strand
GAATAAAACTTCAAGCCTGAAATTTAGGCCCAAACTCAGCCCAACCCAAAGTTACCTTAACCCAGCCCAACTATTTTTCAGGTTGGACATGTTGGGTTTTGGGCTAGCCCGGTCCTTTTGACACCCTTACCACAGCAACAAGAAATTGGAAAAACACAGAAACTAAAACACACCCGGAAAAAAAAAAAAGAAAAAAGAACCCTAACATTTATCATAATTATAACAAGATGATCACGATGATGCTACAGCTCAACAGTAAGACAAGCCATGAAGAGCTCATCTCACAAAATCTCCCAGATTTCCGTATTCTACAAAAACTCAACACCATATCTATAACTAGCTTCAATAATGATAGAAACCCAAAAATGAAACTCATAAGAAAAACAGCAGCACCCTTGCTCTCCGAGTGTGCATGATTCTCCCGGATCCTTTCAACCTCCAACCTGCGAAACAATAGCACCTTTTAGTACTCCTACAGACTGCAAGATGCAACCATGAAGACACAGTAGCAGAAACGGCAAAAGAAAGCATTGACAAGTCCAAGATGAAGAGTGAACTCGATATTTGGAGGTTTCAGGCTAGATACGAAATTATGCAATAACCCATTTTAGTGTGTTCTCTAATAAAGCAGACTAAACTGTTATATAATGAAGGCCCAGGTAACATCTCTTCTAATTCCAAGCATTTGCACAAGTAACCTGTACCCTTTTAACTATTTAAACCTGGTAAAAAGGGAGAAACCTACATAGAAGACACTGTTCCCAGGGTGTTTGATCAAGAGTTCAAGATTAAATCAACAACAACAACAACAACAACAACAACAAACAGCCTTATCCCAACTATTTGGGGTCGGCTAGACGAATCCTGTTCCGCCATTCCGCTCTGTTTAGGGCCATATATAAAAAGGACTAATGCAGTATCCATATACAGAATAGTGTTGCTTGTTAATCTCATTACTATAATTTCCTTGATTAGTCACTACTTGGGCCAAACATCTCCTACTGGAGTGGATCTGTGATAATCGAATTGAGCTATTCAAGCACCCCCCCACCCACAGCCCTCAAAAAACAAAAAAACAAAAAAACAAAAGAAAGAAAGAGAAAAACCCAAGATTATACAATCCCTTCAATAGCTGTCCAATCCTTCAAAAGACACTAGTGTTATCAAAACCTTTACAACATTTAACCCAAAGAAAGAAGATTTCTTTAGCTTTGTTAGGACTCCGAAAGAGGGTTAAGCATAAATCTGGAAAGTCCAGTTATTCCTTTCCAACCAAAGAGACCCAACATGTTGCAGCCGGGACAAGCCACCACAACAACTCTCTACGAGTTAAAAGTCCATTTGTTCTCCAAGTGTTGGCACCAAGTCCTACTATCTACAATCTTCGGTTGTAAGCTATGGTTCTGTAAAAGGCTAAGCAAGGCAGTAAAGGAATTGATTTCCCAATTGTTTAGAGTGTCCAAGGATGGGCTGCCAAGAGGTTTGATCTCTCCCAAAACAGTGACACCTTGGCCCTTTTGTTCAAAGTAAACGCTAGATCTCTGATGTTCCGCACCACCTGTCCTCCCAAAACAGGATCTCGTTACCATTCTCAACCTTCAAGCTTAGACTTTTCTTAGAAGAAGTAAGGGGCATCATAATCCCCTTCTAAGGACCATACCCATGAGAAATAGAAATTCTTTTGCTTTCCCATCCTCTTAACACCACCATATTTGGCTACTATAATTCTTGTCCAACAGAATGCTTCCTCCTCTCCAAACACCAAAGCCATTTTAGAAGTGCCTTGCTAGTAAGGAAGATTGGTCTAAGATCAATACCCCCTTCCAAAAACCATGATCATGAGAAATAGAAACTCTTTTGCTCTCTCATCCACTAACACCACCATATTTGGCTGCTATAATCTTCTTTAAAGGACTGCTTTCTCTTCTCCAAATAACCAGAGCCATTTGCATAGAAGTGACTTGTTAGTAAGGAAGATTGGTCTAAGACCAATATCCCCATCTTTTTTCAGTCTCCAAACTTTGTCCCAAGCCATCAAATGATAATAGAAGAGTTCTTCCAACCATTATACAAAAAATTCTGTTGATGTTGCTCTATTTTCTTAGCCACCAAAGTAGGGCCCACTGAAGGGATAAAAAGTAGATTGGAGTACCTGCTAATGATCCTTTAGAAAGAGTCCCTCACTTGGATAAGTACAAGCCTTTCCGATCTAAGAGACGCTTCTGAACTCTTTCCACCACTGGATTCCAGATATCCTTCCTTTTAAAAGATGCTCCTGAGGGAGGCCAAGATAAGCCGTTGGTAATTGTCTCATCCTTCAACCCATGCTATGTTGAATTATAATAATTCCTGTATCTCCTAACACCTTAAGGTTTTGGAAGAGTTGGTTAATTCATTCTTAACATGGTATCAAAACCAAACCAGATCACGAGTTTGAATTCCTGTAGAAGTATTCTCCCAAAAATAGTATTACACGTCTGTGCATGCGTTGCGGAGAAGGGTGTTCCAAGTATATTAATTCTGGTATCTCTTAACACCTTAAGGTTTTGGGAGAGTTGGTTAATTCATTCTTACCAAGCTATGGGGTAGATTTTCAATATGCATTGTATTCCCCATCCCTATAGATAAATACTCCTTGCAAAGTTCACCCTTAAACACTAAATAACTTCAAAACATCTTAGCACACATCTGAACAAACTTGGTTCAAGGAATCTTTACAAAAAAACAATAAAGTACAACAACAACAACAAACGTATTTTCAAGATTCATGTTTAAGGTTTGAGTAGTTTATTAAGGCCGGCTCTCAACTTGACGCCACCCTCCTCCTTCATCCGGGCTTGGGACCGGCAATGTCTGAAGATACAAACATTGGCGGAGTTTACAAAAAAACAATAAAGTATCACCTAAAAATTGGAGGTAAGAAATTACCAACCGTCTTGTACCAAACTCGAAACCCTCAAACAAACCACCTTTAACTGCTTTCCTTAAGAGACATTCCAAATCCTCAGTCGTCAATAATAACATTAGGGGAGATAAGGGATCACCTTATCTCAAGCCTCTGGAGTTATTAGAAAAACTGTAAGAGTACCATTTAAAAGAATAGAGAATGAGACTGATCCATAGATCTTTGCATCCATCCCCTTCATCTAATCTTGAAACTTGTCCTCCTAAGTAGTCCAAGAAATCACAATTAACACCATCATAGACTTTTTCCATATTCATCTTTCAAGATAAGCTCGAGATTCTCGATCTACATCGAGAATCAACACACTCATTAGCACAAAGAACTCAACCTAAGATTGATCTACCTTTTAAAAAAGCCCCTTGATCTGCTGAAATGATGTAAGGAAGAACAACATTGAGTCTGGAAGCTAGCATTTTGGAAAAACTGTAGATCCTTATTTGGCACTAAGGTGATGAAAACAATATTGCAACATTTATCCAAGAAACCATGCTGGTGGAGATCCTTTAAATCCGTCATTAGATCTTCTTTGATAATCTCCCAACAAGATTTATAAAAATGATGGTAAATCCATTCAAACATAATGCTTTATCCCCTTCCAACCCCCAAATAGCCTTTTGAACCTCCTCTACATAAAAAAGTTAAACCCAAAAGATTCAACTAAGGAAAAAGGGATGGTCCCGGGATGCCACTCAACTGGTGGTAGCAGATGCCTCTTGACGCGACCAAGGCATACACTTGATTGATAGGAGAAATCACTCAACTCCAAAGCATGACGCACTTGCCAACAATTTTCTGAATCAAATTCACTTTTATCTTCTTTTCATTTCTCATTGAAATTTATAGGAAATTACAAAACTTGACCAGTAAGACTTACAATGGATATTCGACAATTTCCAACACAAATACAACTTACTAAATAACAAACACAAATTCCAAGCTCTGGATAACTAGGTTGCTACCATAACCAACTACAGATCATAAATAACTTTGACTAAGCACGAATAACAATAATAAGATAATTGGACACATAATAAAATGACACACATCGTCTATTAAGCAAACACAGATCATCCACATGGCTGCCATATAAGTTGATGCTAATGCTCCTGTATTATTTTCCCTTGCTTGAGAATAAATCAACCTCGAGTTTGAAGTCAAATCCTCCCAAAGCATCTGATCCAACTTCTTTAGTTCTTCACTTGAGATCCTTGCATCTTTAGAATTTGGTTTTCCTTGACAATGCACTAAATATTGAGTATATGTTCTACCTTGAGTAGTGATAGATTGCACATCCAGCACATCAATCAACTTGCAAGGAGAAATAGAAAGATCATAATGGATATCTACAGGATGCAATGTAACTTTTTCTTCATCTCCATGATAAGGATAGAAATCACTCACATTAAAAGTTGGATTGATTGAGAATCCTTTCGGCAGCTCTAAGTGATCTGCATTTGGTCTCAACTTCTTCAATACTCGGCATTACCAATAGGAAATCTTTCTTTGCACAAATAAACCATAACTAAATCACCATCTTTGAACACCAAATAGACTTTTAAAGCTTGGGACATGCTATTTCAACCTACAACTCCTGCCTTTTAAAGCTTTTGTTTGACCCTATCCCTTGACCTAAACACTCTGTCTATAATAGACCGTGTCACCTTTCAAACTAAGCACATAATCCATCTTATCCTCTGTTATTTTCACTTTGACAGATCTTGTTTTATGCCACCAAACAGCTCTTGATATAACCTTAAGTTTGCCTCTAAATTGAGTTGAACTTCATATTTGTGATTCATTGATTAAACTTGGAGTTGGGAATTTGTCCTAGTTTAGTGTGGGTCCATTACCAGCAGGTAAACAACTTTCCCAAGGCTTGTCCTACATCAAAAACCAACTAGAAGTTCATCTAGAGCTAAGCCTTTAAATTAGTCTAGCAAACTTGAAACTTCAACCGGAATCTCATTAGCAACTTCTTCACTCTTTCCCATAGCAACCAAAGCGTATGATATCTCATATTCTTTGTAGGACTGCTCGAACTCCTTATAAGATAGTAAGCTGACTTGGCTACTTGATTGCACATTGGTAGGAACATCTTTTAATGGATTTACCACATACTTCACTCCATTTTTTAGAAGAGTAAGTATTTTTATTTCCATCGTGATGAACATGTCTATCAAATTGCCAATGCTTGCTAAGGAGTAAATGACAAATACCCATGTGAAGAACATCAAAGTAGACTTCATCTTCATACTTTCCAATGGAAAATTTCACTCAGCATCAATGTGTCACCATAATTTCTCATCCCTTCTTAAACCAAGATACCTTGAAGAGCTTCAGATGATGTTCATAAGAAAGCTTCAGCTTGTCAACCATTACCTTAGACACCATATTTTCACTACTTCCAGAATCAATCATCAAAACACACTTCTTTCCATAAGAAACACAATAAGTTTTGAAAATATTGTGTCTCAACCATTGATCAACTTCTAAGACTGTCAAAGCATACCGGATCACAAGACTTTTAGCATCACAATAATCTTCCAAATCTTGTTTTGGTTCTTCATCATAAATTGGTTCTTTCTCTTCCTCCTTTTCTACTAGATGAAGTTCAACCTTCTTCTTAGAACATTCATAAGACCTATGCCCTGCTTCACCAAACCTAAAACACTGTTAGAGGATGAAACAACCTTTTAATGCTCCTTACTTTCTTCTCCATTTTGTGGGTTTGGATAGATAGAGGTGGGTGCAACGCCCTTCTTAGCCTTTTCCTTTGCTTTCTTTGAACTTTCTTCCTTTCGGTATGAACTCCATTTCAATTTTCCTCTGCCTTTAATTCCATTTGATATGCCTCCTCAATAAAATGGAGAGAATGCACCGTAAGTCTTCCTTTTGTGTTGTACTTCAATCCACACACATACCTCGCCACAAGTTGATCATCAAATTCATGCAAGTTGACACGACTCATAAGCCTGTAAAATTGTTTTGTATAATCTGCCATGGATTGATCATCATGTTGATCTAATTGGTGGAACTTCTAGTGGAGTGTTTGAGAATAATCCAATGGTAGAAACTTCTCATCCAATGTCAAGTTCATTTCATTCAATGTATTCATCATTTTTGGAATTCACTTTTGATCTTTGCTATGCTGATATTGTTACCATCAATTCAAGGCATGACCCTTAGGTGAGGTTATGGAGAGACACCTGGCTACACAAGACAGGCATTGGGAACTGGGGAACGGTGGGTTAGAGCAGTTCCGTAGGATGGGGCCATCCGAATTCTGGGGGATTCCAGATCCAATGGTTGCAGAAGCTTGGCTTATGCAATTTGAGAAGATATTTGATGTAGTGGGCTGCACTGAAGCGCAAAAGGCATGCTTTGCAATCTTTATGCTAAAGGGGGAAGCTGAACACTGGTGGAGGGCCACCTGAGGCACCTTACCTACTATTGTTGGAGAGCCACTTACTTGGGATCTGTTTGAACAAGTATTCAAGGACAATTACTTTCCACAAAGTATCAGGGAGGCTAAGGAATCCGAATTTATGAGCTTGATCTAAAGGAACCAAATGGTCTTGCAATATAAGGCCAAGTATATGGAATTGATGAGGTTTGCTCGCCATATTTCAAAGAATGAAGAAAGAAAGGCTAGGAAATTTCAGAAAGAGGTACGTCCTGGTATTAGGACAAAGATGGTAGCTGTGAGATTGAGGATTTTTGCTGATGTTGTGGACACTGCCATGATGTTAGAGCAAGAGTGATGAGGTTCAACAGATTAAGAACCAAAGTAAGAAGCGTCCAAATCAAGATGGATTTGAGAGGGATAAGGAAAATGATGAGAAAAGAATTAGTTTTGAGAGACCTCGTGATAGATGGGATATGGCTAAAGTATTCAAGAAGATGACTTTGGAGGAAAATGAGACATGTTTGAAGTGTGGGGGAAGACATTAGGGTGTTTGTTATCATGACACTGGCGCATGCTTTAAATGCGGAAAGGTGGGCCATCGGATTAGAGACTGCCCCGAATGGAAAGGTGACTCAGGCACAAAACCCACAAGTGGAGAACAGAGACCAAAAGTTTAGGGAAGCATGTATGCCATCATGGAATAGAAGGTCAAGACCTCCAGGTCTGTGGATGCAGGTACCTTTCTACCATCTTTTCAAATTGTATGAATTTCCATTAATCTTAGGGCTATTCATTTCTTGCATCTTATACTAGTTAAGACATACTAGTTTCATACCCAAAAACATATAACTTGTATTGTATCTAAAATTTTAGTTTCATTGATGAATTTGAATGTATGAATATAGTTAATATAGGTCTTATATTAGTAAAGAAATTAGCTAAGTTAAGAGAACATATGTTCAGAAGTTTCAATCGGAGTTAGCATTATAAATTGTGATGATAGAATTAAGGTCAAGAGGAAACATGTTAAATTTCCACCCACAGTTATGTGTTTTATGATGAGACCCTATTCAGATTAATCCTTATGGCATAGGGATGATTAGATTTGAGTGATAAGTTTATGTGAGCCCCACTCATAGGGCAATATGCGAGCACTTGTGATGTCCCACTCGTAGGGCGGTATGCGAGCATTTGTGAGCCCCACTCGTAGGACAATATGCGAGCACTTTTGAGTCCCACTCGTAGGGTGGTATGCGAGCATTTGTAAGCCCCACTCGTAGGGCGGTATGTGAGCACTTGTGATGCCCCACTCGTAGGGCGGCATACGAGTACTTGTGAACCCCACTCACAGGGCAATATGCGAGCACTTGTGAGCCCCACTCATAAGGCGATATGCGAGCACTTCTGAACCCCTCGTAGGGCAGTATGTGAGCACTTCTGAGCCCCACTCGTAAGACGATATATAGGGGTGACAATTTGTGTTGGCGGGTTGGGTTCGTGTCATGTCGAGGTAGGAGTATAAGACTATTGGCTCAACCCTAACCCGACCCATTTATTAATCGTGTCAAAGCAGGTAGACCTGTTTTGACCTAAAACACGTTTAGGGTCAAGCCTAACCTGCTTATTTTCGTGTTGGGTCGTGTCGGGTTTGTGGGTTATGTGGTAATTTATCTTGGCGAGTCGGGTTCATGTTGTGTCAAGGTAAGGGTATAAGACCATTTGTCTCAACCCTAACCCAACCCATTTATTAATCGTGTCAAAGCGGGTTGACCTGTTTTGACCCGAAACACGTTTAGGGTCAATCCTAACCCGCTTATTTTTGTGTTGGATCTTGTCGGGTTTGCGGGTCATGTCAAACATTGCCACCCCTAATTTTAGGTAGAGAGGGATTATGAGAGGGGTGTAAAAGGCAAAAAAATAGGGTGAGGGGGACTTAGAAATTTTAACGATGCAAGTAGCAGCTCCCAATATCAAGCTTTTGAAATGGGTCTAAGGCCATTTTCAAAAGTTTAAGGAGGGGGGCCATGGTCCCTTCAGCCCCCATGTGGCTCCGCCATTGCTATCAACTATTCTTTGTATATTCGTACTTGGTACCTATTCAATTGGTTAAGCAAATACAGATGCATCTGTGTAAGATACGTTTATTTAGAAATTTAACAATACCCATTTCACTTATCCCTATAAAAATAGAAATAGAGTATTTTCGTTACTGTGGATTTTCTCATCATTTTCCTTCTCACACACCCCCTTTCCTCTTGCACATAATCCATTTATTTTTTCCCCACAATCCCTCTTTCTTCCTTTTCAATGACACTAGTAACTTCTCTTTCATTTATTTTTGTTGAGTATATTGTCAATTCCATGCCAAAAGATTGAATGTAGTTGAGTTTGTGATAGGACTCTTAGGTTGTAATGTAATAATTGTATTGAGTCTGTGAGTTCTAGTCTAAGTCAAATCATATGTTAAAGTGCTACAAGGAAGACTGAAGACAGACTTATTGAAGAAGAGACAAGAGCTTCAAAAGAATATCAGAAGTCTCAAAAACAAGGACACAAGCTTCAGTATGCTATCCTTTAGAACTTCACAAGTATATCAAGTTGAACATGAAGATAAGTAGTATAAGTGTCAGTGTGTTTGACCAAACCTAGTTTCGAAGACCACCCATAGATTTAGAATAGTAAACTCACATGTTTTGGTCTAAAAAACATTTAAATTTGTAAAAATGTGTTAAAGAACCATAATAAGGGATTCTATGATGCATTGAGCAAGTTCTAGAAGTTTGGGACAGATTCGGACACCTCCAAGATCAAGCCCAAAGTGTTTAGGCACTTTCTAGGCTTTTCTGGGCTTCCAAGATCAATCCTAGAAATTCTAAGATTGATTCCAAAAATCCATGATCGATTATAAAAAAAAAAGCCAGAATTAATCCTGTAATGCAAACTCTCTTGTATGTATAGGGAATATACCAAGGATTGATTCCAGCTTTTCTAGGATCAATCCTAGGCGTCAAAAAATGAACCAAGATTTTTTGAACGGAAACATTCCATACTTATTGGATTTTTAGACCGTTATGTTCCCAATCAATTAGAGTTCTTTAACCCTCTATAAAAGGGCATCAAATAATCCTCACAATAACTAAGTCTTGAACATTGAATACACGTTGATATTGCGATTTCTAACGAAGAAACGGTTAGGGTTTGTGTTTATACAAAGAATGAAAGTGTTCTCTCTTATCTACCGATTGGGTGAGGTTACTCACGACCCTCTAAACATGATTGGAACACTTTTCAAGGAAGATGATCATGCTTAGGGTTTTAATCCTTTGAAACCACCAAATGCTCCATAAGATAGAGCCTAAATATCTAATTGATACATTTATTTTTCTTTAAATCTCAGAGAAATTGAGCTTCATTATTAAATCTTAGTTTTAGAAGCTATTTGATTGTGGTAACCATAATAATATCAACATAACTAAGAGACAACTACATTCATCTTGATATTCCTCACCTACTTAAAGTTTAGAGGAATAATCATTGACTTATCATTAATCTCATTTATTAGAGATTAATTAATTGTGGTAACCATAGTCATAATAGTTTAATTATATGCATCCATATTGATATTCCTTACTTGCATAAAATTTAGAGGAATAATTCTTGTGCTTACAATAGTAAAACAAGCCTATCGAGAGGCATTATATTTGGAATTTTCATTCCTAATCTTTATATCATATGAGTCTTTGTCATAGACGTTTGTGCCTTTACCGAAGACACCAAAGGTTATGATTGTCCTTTCTAGAGACACCAAGGATATTTGTGTGCTTGCCAGAGACATCAAATACAGATTTTTGGGTTGCTTAATTTCATGTAATGATTTGTAATCATTTATAAAATTAAATAGAGCTTTTGGACAGTGGACATAAGCCTAGATTTGGCTGAACCAATACAAATCTTGTATCTTGTGTGGTTGTACATTTTTCTATTTTTTGTTTAATTGTTCTTGTGCAAATATATTAGCTTAAGTTTAAATTGAACATTTAAGCACATATTCACTCTTAAATTACTGCAAAGGAGACAACCTTAATTGAATTGAATTAGGTATACAAGAGACATAAATGCTTTGAACACTAAAAATCAGTTGGGTGAACCTTAAAAAAATCTTAAAATTTGACATAATCCTATTCATCCTTCCTTTTTAGGATTACTAAATCACAAACTTAGAATTTCAATTTTTTTTAACATTTGATTTCTTTAGTAATTTTTTTTTTTTTAAGTTTCTCATCTTTTTCTTTATTCCCCAACCATTTCTTATTCTCTCACTTCAAAAAAAATGTTGGTGAAAAGCAAAACATTTTAGGATGCTCCTCTGAAATCAGTTGAAAATGCACAAAAAGAGAGATTGTTTCAGCTGGACTCAAACTTTAAAGAGTTGAAATCTAGAAAAAAGAAGAAGAAGAAGAAGAAGAAGAAGAAGAAGAAAAGGGTTGATATCTCTTCCACCCGATCTCTCTCACAATACACACAATAGAAAAGAAAGAGAAAATGAAAAAAGAATTTTCAATTGTTTTGGCGATTGATTTTGTGGTTTGTTTTTTCTTTTAACGGTCTATATTCCAAATATTTTATTTGCAGAACCGAATTATCAGGACATATTTTGGAACTTTATTATGGCTTTTGAAAGAGACGGTGATCTACAAATTAAGCAATAGTAGGAAGAGAAATAAGAGGGGTTTTGATGTTTAACAGTTAGGAATCTAAGCTTGACCCAATTTTTGTTGGAAACGGCTTTAAAGACACCCAAAATTTTCTGTGCCTAGATTCAAATTATGACAGGGTCAACATCTTTGAGCCAAAATAAAAGTGGGACCCACAAGTAGTTTGAGGTAGGTCCACATGGGTTCATGTTCACCTCAATGAGGAGAACAATCCTGTATAGTTGGATGCTCAAAACCGTTAATGGGTAAATGAGAAATTGTCTCCAAAAGTGCCTAGTTGATCAATAGTAAAACTAGTAAAAGTGTGTGAAATTTGAATAGTCCCTCGTGGATTAGCCCATAAAATTTTGTTTGTTCATATACACTAATGTTGAACATAAGTTTGGACCCTGGGCCTATATTTAAACACACACATGCCTACACCGAACCAAACCAGGCCGAGTTGGGTTGGGTCAATAAGAAAAATAAATAAATAATTTTTATTATATTTTTTCTTTTACTTTCTTCTAGATTCAGTTATACCTGGGGGGACATGTCTCTATGCATGGGTTTTACAGTTTTACCCTTGTGGGGGTGTGTTTATTCTTATTATAGTTATGCCCTTTGTGACTGTTGGACCGAATAAACATACATGTGACTATTAAATCACACTTATTGACACATGTCTGTTCCGTATGAACATGTAGGTGCTTCTTAAATCATCCCGTTTCACACATTTTTGTTCCATACGGATGTGTAGGTGATTACTATATAAAATGCAACTTTTATGCATTTGTGTTTGCTCGAATACCAAAAGTTGTGTTCATATACTTGTTCCGAACAGATATAAACAATCTATAAATAAGTGGTCCCTCCATCATTTTTCGCATTCGAATTTCGATCGAAGTATAAATATCATAGTGCATCCGGTGTCAGTGTCAATGTAAGAGAGAGGTACAAGCACAAGTTGGTTCGCAAGACACATAAATTATAGTGTTTTTTTTGTGTGTGGAAGATCATTGTACCGTAGGAGGTAGACATTCGAAGAGTTCATAAACACTTGTGTGAGAGACAAAATCTGTCTTTAAGGACATAGTGTTAAACACTAGCCTTGATCAAGTCAAGTTAAGTTTTCAATCATCTGAATTAAGTAAATATATTCAATTCATTTTAATTCAAATATTCTTCTTATATTTTACGGAATTGTGTACATATAAAAAATACAAAAAATAACAAATTTTCCTTAGAACAAGTCTCATAGTAATGACCAATGCCTCGTGCTCAGGTGGCTAAGAAGTTTGTCTTTGCTAAGAGAAGACCAGGATGGATACCCTGGAAGAGAGAGAGGGTAAGCAGCGTGCAATGGAATCACCTGTTTAGGGTTGGATTGGGTGAGGTGAGCAGTTGCTATGTAGGCTATTGCGGTCATACCTAAAGAAAATAAAAGTTTCACAGTACTGATGTGGCTATGGTTACCACAATTAATTAATATTGTAGGCCATGTTATGTAGGATACGACATATAAATATATTATAATATTGTAGGCCATGTTACGTAGGATACAACATATAAATACCTTGACACTTACCTTAACCCATTTCTCATCTCCCATTCCCATTCCCATTTCATATGAAAGAAAGCTAAAAATTACCTGAAACCTCCTCAATGGCTAGCTCCCTTTCCCTGATTGAACTCCACTGATCATATTCCATCTCTATAGTTCCTATGTCCTTATTGCTTTTGTAAAATTCCACAAAAATATTTGAATTCAATCCAACATTCACTTAAATAAATGAACATGAATACGTACATGCCTATATTTGCTTCGTATTTGGTCAGTTTACAGCTCCATCCCTAGTATGGGTGGCTGTGGCCTCTCCATACATCGTGGGATTGAATCCTCCTGACAGCATTCCACAGTAGATTGTATTGACATCTGCACCTATGGTGTGGGCTTGGGTTCTGCCCTATGATGTTGCAGCCTGCCCAAGTGGCCCTAAAATTTAAGCATAGAGTTCCAAACTTGGGAGCTAATCATGGTAAGAGCGTCTGGTAAGGGTATTTTTGTAAATGAACAAGCATTTTACTTTATTTGTATTTGCTAAATTAACTTCTTTTTCTCACATGTTTTTACCAAAAGACCTCTTTATAATGTGTGCAGCGGATACTGGGCTATAGATGAGCGGATAGACCACGTGGACTACCCAAGTGATGCTCTGTGCCTGCAGCTCGTGTTGCAGCTGTGACAGGCACACTGGCTGACATGTGGTGTTTTGGTGCCTTTTTTGACACTTGTTTTTTTATTGAACACCTTTTTTATGCTTTAAACCATGTACACACCACTTGTCAGTTCGTGGTGCGCATCACACAGCCATAACACGAGCTGTGGGCACAGAGGATCTGGACTCACTTGGACTAAATGGTCCAAAGTCTTCAATGGCAGCCCTGAATCGTCTCCAGATTGGATGTGTCCAGCATCAATTTTGTGCTAACACATGAAGAAAAAAAGTGAAAAGATGTTATTTTACCATGGGTTTGGGATACAACTCACTTTTTTTCATTACGTGTCAATGCAAAATTGATGCTTGATGGATGCTGGATATATCGAGGCTCAAAAAGTTCTGGGGGGTACTTCAATGGTTATGATTTTGGTGCATCTTAGAGGTGGCCCATTACCCAAGCCTGACCTGGGCTTGAAATGGGCTAGAAATTTCAGGTAACCCCAAAGGCCCAAACTAGCTGAGGCCTGGTCCCACTCATAAAATTTGGTATGCTAGGCCAATCAGACTTGGGCTCGAGTTGTTGAGGTTAAGAATAGGAAGAAAATGTTCTGTGACAAAAAATTGTCTTTAGTGTTTATGGTGAATGATAAGCTGACATGTACTGTGTTTGGGGGTTGAAAACGTTGAAAAAAGTATTTTTATGAAAATGTGGGTGCTCAAAAAGAGACCCCAAATTCAAAAACCCATCATGTATCAATCAATGCACGCTTATAGAGATCTGTGTCAAAACAGACAATCATTTACCTTAAGAATATCTTATTTCTAGCACTGGGTCAAATTTGAGCCTGGATTTCGTGATGTGCCCAAGTTCTTGGGGGCACACTATTCGCTTTTTAGCACTGATGTGTCCATCCCCTGGTCTGTGCGCACAACTTGCACACCTCAGTTATGCACATGAAATCAAGGGGGGTCAAATTTATATTGAATGACCCCCCACTTTTTTTCTGTGCAAATCTATTGCTTTATTGTTTTTTTATTTTTGTTTACTAGGTTGTTGTAGATTAAATAGTCAAACAGATATTAGGTAAACTCACCAACTTGTAGAGGGCTTGGATTATGTGAGAATGAATCTCGTGAGAACTGGGAAAACGGCACCGAGGGGCCGACGCATCAGTACCGAAAAGTGATTTGCACTTTTTTGGGGGCACTTATCACTTTTCGGGGCTGATGTGTCCATACCCTGATGCCGTTTTCACAAGACACGTTCTCACCTAATTTTTAGTGTAAAAAGGTAGGCTTGTTTGTGCGCGTAGGGACCGTGGGTAGCTTGGGGAGATGAGAGAGAAGCAAAAATAATGGGACAGGTGGGGACTGGTTGACAGAATACTTAAAGAGGAGATGAGCACGAGGGTGGGGGAAGGGCATCTGCCTGCAAACCACATGTGCATAGCTGTTTTTTTGTCTCTTTAAAGTTTTTTTTATATTTTTTTGCTGCAGTTATTTTCTTTATTCTCTTCGATTTTCCTCTTTATTTATTTATTTATTATTATTATTACTGTTATTATTTTTATTATCCTCTTATTTTTAATTTAATTACGGTTTTTTAACTTTTCCCTTTAGTTTTAATTAATTGCTGTATTTTAACTTTCCTTTCTTCGACGCCCTCTGATCCCTTACCCCACCGGCCACCACCCACCACCAAAAAGTCTCTTCGGTCCTTTTTTTTTTTTTTTTCTACTACTTAATGCCCCCAAAAAAAAAAAAAAATTATTTATTTATTTTTGGTACAGAAAGATAAAAATAAGATGGATTGTATCCGCCCTTTTTATCTAACGCTCCTCTCCACCATCCTGTCAGGGGCACAGGCACATCAGAGTCAACAAGTGATTTTCACTTTTTTGGTGGTTAAACAGGCTGTTTTTCTTTTTTTTTTTTTTAATTTTATTTTTGGGTCTTTTGTCTACTCTCTTACCCAGCATCTTTCTTTTTTATCTTTGGTGGCAGGCCTCTTACAAGAGTGGGAGAAAAAGAGTTGTGTTTTGTTTTTAATTTTTATATTTTGCCTTTGTGTTTTGATTCAATTAGCTGTGTCGGTGGAGATGTTAATAAAAGTAGATACGAGTAATATGAGAAAGTTGCATTAGAGAAGGGTTGTGTAATAGTTGTTGGTGTTGTTAGGGTTCTTACTTATTTTTAATTTATTTTTCTATTAATCTTCTCTTTCCTTCTCTCTTTTCTTAATTTTTTCTGCCGAGGTGACTTAATAAGGGGTAGTCCGCATTGGACATGCTTGATGTTTTCACTGAAAGAAGAAAATTTTATTGGTATTCAAAGGTAGAAGAAAGGAATAATAAGAGCCAGAGAAGAAGGCTTTTGGTGGGTTGGGTTCTCAGAAAGATAATTCCCCCATCCCACTGGTTATCCCACTCAGACGAAGGACCTTCATTTTCGGGCCTCAGAAATCTCAGTAAGGGTTTCTTCCAGATCGCATGTCTCTTTCTAACATCTGGGTCTTGCTCAGAACCTAGAAAACAATAAAAAAAGATCGGATCTTGGGTCTGTATTCTCGGGGAAACTGACAGATCTGAAGCAAAATCGGCTTTCTTTCCCAGGCAGGTATCTGTCTTGTTTCCCTCGGCCTGTGAGCAATGGAGGCCAGTGCTGGTTTAGTCGCTGGTTCTCACAACAGGAATGAGCTGGTCGTCATCCGTCGCGAAGGAGAATCCGGCGTAAGTTGAAAGATTTTCTCTTGGACCGAAAAACGATCGATCCTGTTGTGGTTCTAGGTTCCCCATTGCAGCTTCTCTGCTTCATTTCTCAATATTTCGAAGGTTTTACCTTTCTTGTCTGTTGTTGTTTTTGCAGCCGAAGCCGTTGCAGCAGCTCAGTGGGCAAATATGCCAGATTTGTGGCGATGATGTTGGGCTTACTGTTGATGGGGAGCTCTTCGTTGCCTGCAATGAATGTGCCTTTCCGGTTTGCAGGATCTGCTACGAGTATGAGCGAAGAGAAGGAAACCAGGTCTGCCCACAGTGCAAAACTAGGTTTAAACGTCTCAAGGGTATGCGGCTTCCGTCCTTCCTTCTAAGATCTTAAACCCTTTCTATTTACCCCTGCAATTCTTCCTTTTTTTGGTCCCAATAATTTTTTCCTCCCTTCCTAGATCTTAAACACTTATATTTTCCCGTGCAATTCTACCTTTTTTCCATCTCAATAAATTTCTAAAATTCGCAGGTTGTGCTAGAGTTGCTGGTGATGAAGAAGAAGATGACATTGACGACCTCGAGAACGAGTTCAATTTCGCAGGGAGGGATAAACAGGATATGCAGTATCTTGCAGAGGCCATGCTTCAGGGACATATGACGTATGGTCGAGCAGGGGAGGCGGACATGCCTCAAGTCGTTCATACAATGCCTCAAGTTCCCCTGCTTACCAATGGCCAGATGGTAACTTCAGTAACTGCAATTTTTTTTTCCTTTATCTCTCTTGACTGTTCTCCTGGTATTGGTATGTTATGAGTATGCCAGGGATGAGTGTTGTTGAACCCGTATTATGGACAATCTGTCTGTCCTCTCTCTAGCTGGTTGAATTTCTTTGCTGGCCTGTGTTTTTCTGGTGTTAATGTCATTCGATTTCTCATGGAAAAATTAATCTGAATGGTTGTAGGTTGATGATATTCCTCCTGAGCAGCATGCTTTGGTCCCTTCTTTCATAGGTGGTGGAGGGAAAAGGATTCACCCCCTTCCTTTCTCAGATCCTAGCTTTCCAGGTACTAGGGTTTGCACTCTTAACTAGTTCTCTTTCTTTTCTTGTTTTCGGTTGTCTTTATTCATCTTGCATTGTCAGTACTTCTTAGGTCCAGGGAGCTTTTCTCTGTGAGCTCCAACGCCATTCTTTGTTAGGTTGAAACTTATCCACTCACCTTGGGCAATTTCTTCTTATGCTGCAGTGCAACCCAGATCCATGGATCCTTCCAAGGACTTGGCCGCTTATGGTTATGGAAGTGTGGCTTGGAAGGAGCGGGTGGAGAATTGGAAGCAAAAACAAGAGAAGTTACAAGTCATGAAGAATGAAAATGGCGGGAAAGATTGGGATAATGATGGGGATGGACCAGATCTACCCCTGTAAGCTCTTGAGAAACCTCGCTGGTAAATTTAAAAAGTTGAAGTGGTGATTGTTGTTAATATTGTTGTGGATAATTCAGTGGACACTTCAATGGAAAAATTGATATGTTAATGGGTTTTATGCTTATAAGCCAGATCCTTAAGACTATCTAAACTCTAGTTAAGCCAATAAATTTTCGGATAATTATTTTGGCATGCATCTTTTGCCTGATAACTCAACTGAGTAATTGTAGGCAGTTTAATGGTTCAGTAGTGTTAACTCCTGTATTCCCAGATGACCTGGATTCGTGCCTCCGGGCTTCTTCTTGTTGTATTTTTTCTTCCTTCTCTTTTCAAATAAAGTTGTTAATTATCCAAAAAAAAGTAAGGTTAACTCTCTTTTGTGCTTCTCTAAGCCCTAGTGACCACTTTAAAATCTTCAAAGAAGTTGATATTTCTGTGATGATTTTCATGGTAATTATGATTTGAGAGAGTAGTGATTAACTATGTAATTACATTTTTTTTTGCTTGTAATTTTTCTTATTCCCTAATATAATGACTATAAATAAAAGTGGTAATTAACTTGCACTTCTCTCAATCTTAATCTTGTTGATTTAAATTCTCTTTTGATCAGAATGGATGAGGCTAGACAACCCCTATCGAGAAAAACGCCTATTCCATCGAGCCAAATCAACCCATACCGGATGATAATAATAATACGGCTTGTAGTTCTTGGGTTCTTCTTCCATTACCGGGTCATGCATCCAGTTAATGATGCTTTCGCATTGTGGCTCGTGTCCGTGATATGTGAGATTTGGTTTGCTATTTCATGGATTCTCGATCAGTTTCCCAAATGGCTTCCAATTGACAGGGAAACTTACCTAGACAGGCTGTCCTTGAGGTTAGTGCTCAGCCAACTTCAGTATTTTTTATTTTGCACTTGCATCTGTGGTTATTGAATAAATGTTAGGCTAGTAATGTTAGGATACTCACTTGTGGTGTTCAGATATGAGAAGGAAGGCCAGCCTTCTCAACTTTCTCCAGTTGATTTTTTTGTGAGTACGGTGGATCCTTTGAAAGAGCCCCCTTTGGTCACTGCAAACACCGTTCTATCCATTCTTGCCGTGGACTACCCTGTCGACAAGGTTTCCTGCTATGTTTCAGATGATGGTGCTGCTATGCTGACATTTGAAGCTTTGTCGGAAACGTCCGAGTTTGCAAGGAAGTGGGTTCCTTTCTGCAAGAAGTTCAACATTGAGCCACGTGCACCAGAATGGTATTTTGCTCAGAAGATAGATTATCTCAAGGATAAAGTGCTACCTTCATTTGTGAAGGAGCGGAGGGCCATGAAGGTAATGGAATTGCAGTTGAATTAACTTAACTCCTTTCTTGTCCTTCACCACCGCCTCCATTTTTGGTTGGCCATGTGGTTGATATATAAATCGGTTTGAAATGGATTTGCAGAGAGAATATGAGGAGTTCAAAGTTCGGATCAATGCTTTGGTTTCCAAGGCTCAAAAGGTCCCAGAAGAAGGGTGGACGATGCAGGATGGGACTCCATGGCCTGGGAATAATGTCCGAGATCATCCCGGCATGATTCAGGTACACAGCACATTGGGTTTCATTACTGATAATTTTTAAACTGATTTGGTATGGCTCTAATTTTTCATTTGTGATCCACCTCAGGTCTTTCTTGGACAAAGCGGGGGATATGACACTGAAGGAAATGAATTACCTCGCCTAGTGTATGTCTCTAGAGAAAAGAGACCTGGGTTCAATCACCATAAAAAGGCTGGTGCTATGAACGCGTTGGTAAGTGATCAACTAGCAACCCCTTTGTGTTGTATGCTGGCCAGGTTGATGGGAGTGTGTGATTGCTTATATCCTGGCTGGCTTTTTCTATCAAACAGGTTAGAGTCTCTGCTGTGCTCACGAATGCACCTTATCTGTTGAACTTGGACTGTGATCATTATATCAATAACAGTAAGGCTCTTAGGGAGGCAATGTGTTTCATGATGGACCCATTGTTGGGAAAGAAAGTTTGCTATGTGCAGTTCCCACAAAGGTTTGATGGTATTGACAGGCATGACCGATATGCTAACCGGAACATTGTATTCTTTGATGTAAGCATATGCTTTGCTAAACTCTTGAGCTACTTTCATGGTCTAGTGTGTATATTCTCATAAAGAATTGTTTCTATATGTATAGCTGATTGATAAGTTTCCTATAACAGATCAACATGAAAGGTTTGGATGGGATTCAAGGACCCATTTATGTTGGGACTGGATGTGTGTTTAGAAGGCAGGCACTCTATGGTTATGATGCTCCAAGGACAAAGAAGCCACCAACAAGGACCTGCAATTGCTTGCCAAAGTGGTGCTGCTGTTGTTCTGGGAGGAGGAAGAAGAAGACTACCAAGCCCAAATCCGAGAAGAAAAAGAGTTCTAGGAGGAGAGATGCGGATGCACCCGTATTTGCTTTGGAGGGTATTGAAGAGGGTATTGAAGGTAAAGGTTATCTTGTTTAAGGGAGGGTATCGCCAAAAATCTTAGTTTTCTTACCTTTTGGAAGTTTCACTTTTTGACAAGGTAGTTAGTGTTCTTGAAATATTTTGTCCAAAATAGGGCTTGAAAATTGGAGTAACCTGTCTTGAGTAGGTTTAGCTCTATTGAAAGCAAGGTTCAAAATTTTGATTTTGATGGATATTTCGCCTTGGTGATTTATGATTTGTTAGAATGTTTTGAAATAATGGAAAATTTGTGGAAATTTCGATGTGAACTGCTATGAAAATTTCAATCTATGTTGAGCATGATTACAACACTCAAGACTCAAAAAACTATATAAAGCATCTAATCTATGTAAAATTAATCACATAGATAAACAAATGGGTACTAATCATTTTTTTAATAGATAAATGACTACCAAACATGTCAAATTGCATACATATTGTGTAATTGTTTTTTGGTAGAAACATGAATATATGTAACTAATTTTCAATTATATAAATATATGTTTTATCATTTTAATTATTTATAACCAAAAGTTAAACAATATTGTTTACTAGAAAGGATTTAAATGGAGTTATATTGACATAGTTTCGGTGACATTTTGATGAAATTTTGGAATTTTGGTATTCCCCTAGTATTTCGTTTTCCTACACCTTGAAGTGGGGAAATTTCGTTGAAATTTTGAACCATGGTTGAAAGCAATGCTCAAAAACTTGCTGATAAACAGTCACATTCAATTTGGCTGGTGAATGGGTAAATAAATGTTCTGTTCAAGATGGTGTCAAAGACACATGGAATAAAATGGGCAGGGTTAGATGAAATTTCAAATTCCCATCCATTTTATTCCATATGACTTATCCTGGTGTTCTGGACACCGAATCCTGGACAGGACATTTGCTCTCCAAGTTTAACATTGTAAAAATCAACCAAATTGATAATCATCTCTGCTAATCTTTTTCAAAATGCCCCCCATGTTTGCTTGACTAGGCGGATTCCAATTTGCAAGTAGAATGGCTTGCAAGTCATGTCCAATTTATGATGATTGGTTAGAAGGATATTAGTCTATTGAAAGACAATGTCAAGCAAAATTATTTATTTGAACTTGTAGAGTTTAGAACTATATTCCTTTGAATATTGGGCTACACATGTTATTTGCTGGCGTTTTTTCCATCTAACTTGATAAGAGTTTTTACACAGGGATTGAGAGTGACAAATCAGTAATGATGTCTGAGCACAAGTTGGAAAAGAAGTTTGGGCAATCTCCTGTGTTTGTTGCATCCACCCTGCTTGAGAATGGTGGCGCACTGAAAAATGCTACCCCTGCATCTCTGCTAAAAGAAGCGATCCATGTCATTAGTTGTGGCTATGAAGACAAGACTGACTGGGGAAAAGAGGTAAAATCACTGACTGGCTGCTTCACAAATCTTTTTCTAGATGCAGTTGGTTGTTTCTCTTCAGAATTGCCCCCACTAAGTTTTTCTTTACATTAGGTTGGATGGATTTATGGTTCTGTAACGGAAGATATCTTGACGGGTTTTAAAATGCACTGCCATGGATGGCGATCAATATATTGTATCCCTGCAAGGCCAGCATTTAAAGGATCTGCACCCATCAATCTTTCTGATCGTCTGCACCAGGTCCTTCGATGGGCTCTTGGTTCTGTAGAAATTTTCTTGAGCAGGCACTGTCCTCTCTGGTATGGGTATGGAGG
>JAOXJP010000015.1:29062-54021 GCA_025762735.1 Platanus orientalis | reverse complement strand
CCCAACAGCATATAACGTTAGCAACTGTTGAGACTAAGACTAAGAGTGATGAGCAGGGTTCTGATGATGATGGAGATGATGATGCAGGTGTAGCTGCAGATGGTGCCACTAACATGGATGAGGGTGGAGGTAGTGGTAGTACCCTTTGCGGTTTCACAAGGTATGATGACTAGTACATTTCCATATAAGATTTATCCTATGGTGGTCGACCTAGATCTACTGCTGGTAAAGGCAGAGGAAAGTCTAAGGCGTCTGCACATACCCAACATTATGATGGGTAGCCAGAGTAAAGAAGGTTTGGCCATGGATTCTACTCTGCCTTTGGGTATGGGCTTTTTGACAACCAGTACTTTAGATCATACGACAATGGGCAACAAATGTCAACAAATAAAGCATCATCTGCTTCTAATTTGGTGCCAATGTTTAGATCTTCTAAGTGTGAAGCCTCAAGCTCACATCGATATACAGGATCATGCGAGCGACGTCGACATGATCGTGGGAGTTATTCACGTGACACTAATACACAGTCAGACTCATAGTCATACTCGGACTTATACCCTATGCCCCAACCCATACCTTATGATCAACTAATTCAGTCTCCTTTTGCATTCCAACAAATTCCACCATGTATATACGAGATGCTTCGCCAAAAAATGAACTTAGTTAGAGATCTCATATTTGACTTCAATTTTGATCATTATTAAATTTTGAATCAACAACAAAGGCAGACTATATGAGGTTGAAAAAGGGCAACAATATCAGTATGATCATTCTCGAGACTGAGACTCCCAATTCACATCCCGTGGCCATGATGCCGATCTTGCACCTGATCCGCCGCGACATTCATGGTGGCGCCCGCGCCACCGCCATTAGTGCTATTCTCACATTCTCTGCTTAGTGGTTAGTAACTTAGTATTAACTTTTAATTATTGAAATATTGATAGATTTATCATGTTTATATTTGACATATTAGTATCTCACATTTTTACTTCAATTATGCATGTTTTTGTTGATTATCTATGATTGTAACTAATATTTTGGTAATTTTATGTTTTTTTGGACTTTTATTCATGAAACATGTTAAAAATTAGAAAATTTTGAACTAAAAAATAAGGTCGATAGGCTCTAACTAACAAAATATACAACAACAACAACAACAACAAACAGCCTTATCCCAACTATTTGGGGTCGGCTACACGAATCCTGTTTCACCATTCCGCTCTGTTTAGGGCCCTATCTGCTGTTAAATTACAAGCTGCCATGTCCTTTACTACCTCCACCCAGGTCAATTTTGGCCTTCCTCTAGTCCTTCTAGCCCCTTCAACTTGTATTGTCTCACTTTGCCTCACTGGTGCAGTCATTGGTCTTCGTTGCACATGCCCAAACCATCTCAATCGACTTTCCCTCATTTTATCGCCTATTGGCGCTACCCCTAAACTCCCACAAATGAATTCATTCATAACTGAACAATATTTTTTACCCGTCCAACCCTCCTATTGCCAGTAGTCTCGCTAGCACCAGTCATAAAGTCATTCATATCCCATGCCAAATTTTTTAATTCCCTTCAGCCCCTTCCTGATTTATTATTTCTTTGCTGCAAACCATCCATGTAATCGAATAGCTTCACCACTGCCCCACTTTTATCCATCACTTCCAACCCCATTCTTCCAACCACCTAGTCTATATTTCTTTTCCAATCATCATTCCCCAACTCACCTTTTTTCCCCTCAATATCCATGTTACAACTTCCCCCTAGGCAGTTGTAGCAATCCATATACTCAACCAACAATATAGGAGACTCACAACAACCAATAGAAGAGGGATATAAAGGACTAATAGTGATACCATTCTGAGGGATAGAAGAAGGAAAAAAAGAACTCAATGAGAATTTATGGATTGAGTATTCAGAATTACCTGGGTTATCAGAATAGCCAGAAGGATTGGAAGCCTGACCAGTAAACCCCTTAGAGTTAGTTTTCCAGCTTCCTTCACAATGATTATCCACAGTGGCCTTTGAATGATACTCCCCCAAAGAACAATCTTCACGCAACGAGTGTGACTCCTCCATCGACACAAAGGTATCTTCATAGTTAACGAGTCATGTTGGCCCCCCTGGTGTGAAAAACACCTACAAATCCGCATTCATATCCTTTTCATTGCAAAACTCCTCCGCATGGTATTCCTCGTCAGTGTCCACCACAAATTGGTTATACTCCATTTTGTTTTTTCCATTTCTGAGATTACCCAGCCCCAGTGGATCACTAACAGTCCCATCCGAGGCATAAGAGTTGTCTGAAGAAAATGGGGGATTAGCTACTAGCAGCGGAAAGGTTGAAGACATCATCGGTGTGTCAACACCCGAAGCTTTCACAACCAAAGTAGACACAACAGCCCCACACGACGTTGTTGACGACCGATTTTCATTGCTTCCTTGTACAAAGAACTCCACCTGAGAACCAATCAAATCCATCGCACCCACTTGAGCTGAAACACCCTTCCATCCCTTACATCCCATTTGATTTTTCTCACCTCTATACCCACGATCCCTTTCAAATTCATTGTCAACCCCCTTCTTGTAACCACTCCAGTCCTCCCCGTCCCCTTTCTCCGAATCACATTTGCCAAATAACAAAACGCAATTTGTGGAGTTAATAAGACCCCCTTCCCTTCACGGTTGACCTGCCATATTGACCTATGCGGTCGAACCACGATTTTGATTTAACGGACCAGGGTCTTGGTTCAAACCATTTAATTTCGGAACCCACTTCCAATTCTCCATGTGCTAAGATTTGGTGCCCCATCCCTTCCCCTTGTGTCGATCTAGTGGCCCCAAATTCGTTTCATAATCAAGTTTTAAATTTTGAAATTCAAATTTTCCAATCACCTTTATCAACAGCTTAGCATTTCATTCTTTAATCTCCACCCTTCGATCATTTCCACATCCAATGGTTGGAAGACTATCATCCTTAACCTTGAGATGAGGCCTACGCTACTGCTGGGAACCACCTTCATTGCCGTTATCGGTGAGGTCTTGAATCACGGTGACCGGTGACTCAATATCGACCACCAGCAGTATTGATTCCTCTCCCTTTAACATGCGTAAGGTCCTTGCAATATTGGCAATGGTATTGACTTCCACCTTCATCCTCACAGTAGAGATAATTACCCTGTTCTTTAAACGTAATCTATCTCTAGCAGCCTCCCACATTTATCCCCAATGGCCTTAAACACTTGAGGAGTCCAATCGCACAGAGGCAACCCCCACACCCGAATCCATCTCTTACCCCTTACAGCTTGAATGGGAATGATAGTCGTCACCGATGACCACTTTTGAAACGTAATCACCCCATTTCCGATACAAATATGGCCATTACTAATGATTTGAGTGTAATCAACTTCATTAAAAGTAGCAAAGAGTGCTCGATTCGACGGAAATCCCGTTAGGAGCATGACATAACCTTCTTCCTTTCCCCGCCTAAACCAGTGGGATACCACAGTCCCCACGGACTTCCATGGCACACTAACTCCCCACACATCACAAACTATAATGTTGTTTTAGGTTTTCAGCAAACTCTGATGTTGAACCCAACATGGTTTGGAAGGTTGAACTAGGTTTAGAACCTGAAACTCCTTTATATTTTCTCTATTGTTGCCTTCGATCTCAAGGAAAAGGGAAACCCTCATTTGACGAATCACTTCCCAGAAGTTTTCCCAGCCATTCTTACCCTCTCCTTCAAGAATGATTATGAAAGGATTGCAAACCTTAGGCTTCCATTCACAAACTCTGATAAACCTTCCAAAATCATTGCCTTTCCTTGAAAGAAATAATGAACCACCCTAACAATAAACCATCCTCTACAAATCCTCAGATAACTTCACATCACAAGTCAAATCGACAAACTCCAGAACCTTCTCCAAGAACCTAAAGGGGAAGCAAATCTTATGAAGGTGTCCCTTACCCCTCTCCACAATGGTAAAAAAGTCATCCTCAGCATTAAGTTCAACGGATTTTGTTTCCACCCAAAAAAACTGACGAAGCCGATTGTCCTTCGTGTTCTTCATTCTTCATCGCTCAATTTTCTTGTGATTTCTTTTTAAGGGTTTTATTTAATGCATGTTAATTGGTTTGAATGATGAATTTAAAAAACATAGCATGGCATATCAATATATGTTGACAATGTAGGATGGATTGTAAACTTCTTTGTAGCAATACCCAGTTTATATGTTGCAGACACTAGAAATTTCTAGCAGCCAAGATTATATTGCAAACAGCTATGGACTATATATTAGTGGCCAAGGATTTTCTATGTGGCCAATTATCTGATAAAGAGATCTTCTATTTAGGGAGTATGAGACTTTGGTCTCAATGAGGTTTCGGCCTCCGAGAGACTTCGGTCTCCGATTTTGGGGTGGCCTAATGAATGCACTAGAGTCATTGCATATCCCTAGATTTTTATCTAGATAGTCCTCCCAACGGAGGCGAGAAGTTTCATTCTCTGAGAGGCTTGTCCTTCAAGGAGCTGTTGAAGACTATTCTACACAAATTCTTTATACAAGTGTGATTAACATATTTATTATATGCATGAGTAGCATCTTCAACAGTATTATTGGCATGATTATTCATACGCAACAGACTTGCTTTTAACAATGTAAGGCACCTTTTGTGTGCAAATAGTTATAATTCATGTATGTTTAAGGCATAAAGCATGATTTTATATAAATTCATGAATTTATGTAGTTCCATTAACAGAACTACATGTTTGAATTCATGAAATTGTGGTGTGTTATCTGCTTTTATTTAAAAGCATGATTTACATCAGATTTACACAGGTTTTAATCCTGTGTATTTATTATGACTGATTTGGTTTATCGTCATTTTGATTTTAGTTATTTTTTACGATTTTACCTACTATAAATTGTAGTAACATGTATTTTACTTACAGAGGTCTGGAGCACTGAGCTGGGATATTCTCTCAGTTGATGTTTCCCAGAAGGAGCCGGTCTTGCAGGTCTCTCAGTTGAGCTGGTTACAGGTTTAATTATGGATATGGGAAATTTTTCCTGGGGCCCAATCTACGTCGGCATGCTGCTGAGATTTTGATAGAAATTGGGAAATATCCTTAAATTAATTGAGAAAAAAAAAACAGAACTAGAGTTCCCTCACACCCCAAGATCTGAGCTCAGTTGTTTGGGTTTCGGGGTGTGACACCTTCTCCATTAAATTCCAAGATATCTTTAGTTACTACCATAGTCATTCTTATGAGGGGCAACGACGTTAGTATCGGGTAAGTCAAATACAGCCCGACTAGGACAGGCAACTTTCAGACCTTAGTCATCTGTTTTACAAGTAAATCAAGTTTATTGTTTAATCCACTCATCTGCCCTTCCAATGAGGACTCATTCGCTTGGTGAGATCCCCTATACTTGAATCCACAAAATCCACATGAGTTGCTAGTTCATTAAACTAAACATTAAGCTCACCAGACTGACTTTAAGTTTAGCATTGGTAACCATGCTGGCCTCTCATACTCAGCAAAATATCATATTAGAGAAAGAAGAAAACCCATTACTGTGATAGGTTTGTTTGCTCTGATACCAACTAACGCAGAACAGCTAATCGGATGTTGTAAAGCTGTGGGTAATGGGGCCACGATATTGGGTAAACAACTAGGAATCGATGCACTAATCCACACAAATTCAGTCAGATCTGGAATTACACATATCCAGCAGTAATAATACTCTTGACATTTTGTTATTGGCTGGTTTGAGTGGATTTTTATGCCAGCTTTCAACCTGACACAACCCTCCTCCTTTATAAGGGCTTGGGACCAGCAATGTCTGAAGATACAAACATTGGCGGAGTTTAATGATACTCAAGACATATTCAACTGAATAAAAACTTCATTTACATTTATCAGATTCACTTGAAATTTAGCAGCAAATAAATACTATGAATGTACTAAACCCTCTCAAAGTTTCAAGCAATTCCTGTCCTCCTTACCCCTTTACCTAAGTAGAACTCAGCCTCCAGTTTACCCAGACATTCTGACACAGCAGTGTCTAATAAATCCCACAGCAATAGAGGATAAACTCTGCAATAAAATGGTACTTATCTGAATATAGTCCGGAATGTAATCAGTTCTGGAATAGAACCACCTCACGTCCAGCTCTTGGATGTAGTTGAAAGGTGAAAAACAAGAAAGAAGAGCATGAAGTTTCCAATCAGTAATGACTGGGTTTGTTAGCAGCACCAACTTACTATCAGGGTTTGTTGGCAGCACCAACTCACTAACAAAGATCCCACAGCATCAACCATAGGATATTCTCAAATATGGATTTTTTCTAAGTTTCCTTTCAAAAAAAATGCTCCGAGCATCAAAAGAATCATGGAAAATCACCAAAATACATAAAATAATATGATCACCTGGTATAAATTTTTTTCGTTGGCTGCTACAATAATCCATACTGCTTCTACGATCTCTGCATCTTCCTAATGCCAAGTAGGATGATGATATCTAAGTAGATTAGGTTTTCTTGAGGAAGATGAAAAAAGAAGAGAAAAACATGATTTTGGAAGAAAACATGAAAAAGTTTCTTCTCTCACTCTGCTAATGTTTAACTATTAACACATGAATACATATGAGATATTCAAAATATTTTGTAGAATAACAAATATACCCCTGAGATACAACTAAGGACCAAACTGCCCACATAACTTGAAAATTATTAGTATAAATTTACGGGAAAAACTACAAAACAATCTATTATCATACTTTTACATTTTTTTTATTTATTAATGGATTAAGACAAATTTATCAGTCTCATCATTATCAGTGTCTGTCTAGTATGCCAGATAAATCAGTGATTTAAAACCTTGACTTAAACACACATGCAAACAAGCAAGGTTTAAAAAGCCGGTGTCGCTGGAAATGTCAGTCACATAAAAAGAAGATGATGCAGCAATAGAGAGAAGACCCAAATTTGATGTAGGGCATTGCCAAGTATCCCAAAGAATCATCAAATTAATGACGGAAGCAAGAACACACTTTGATCTACTAACAATTAATCTTTAAATCACATAAATAACTAAGAATTTTAAATTTTGAAGAATAGAATGAAGGAAATGAAACTAGAATAGAAGAGTTTATGATAGAAAAGGGAATGAAAATAAAAGATAGAACCCAAAAGAACAATTTTGGAATGTTTGGATAGAATCCCGAAATTTCCAAAATACCCATGGTCATCTGTTAGAATTTTATGAAACTTCCAGATAGTTTCTGATACACAAGGTCTTAGGTTTAAAATTTCATAAAATTCTGAATTGATTTGATTTGTCAAATTATATAAAACTCGGTCTAGCATGTACTTTAATTACTTTAAAACCAATAAAGGAATCTTTGATTCTAGAATGGCAAAGAAGAAGAGGAATCAAGGGGAAGAAGAATAAAGAAGAGAAAAGAAAAAGAAGAAGATAAGATGGAGAAGAATAGTACCCGGTCTGGGTAATCACCTACCACACAAGCCCTTGGACATCACTATCCATGGGTTCAAGTTTAGGCATCAAAAACTTGAAGAAGAGAAGGAAATCCACTTATAGAGAATAAGAAACTAGCTAAAAAATTTATTCATTCCATCATACCAATGCAAAACGTGCAACCCTATATATAGGCTCACAAACTCAATAAAATAGCAAGAAACTAAATTAGAAACTCCTAAACTACTAGCTTACTAGCAACCTAAGACTTTCTTAAACTCAAAACTATTAAAACCTTGACTTTTTAAAAACAAAAAGTGTCAAAATCAAGCCCTTCTAGAGAATTTCGAATATTCTAAGAAGACCCCACTTTGACTTGTTGACTCACTAAAATTAATAAAATACCCTTGGCAACAATGTCTTATTCCTTTAAGACCCAAAAACAAAAACTATAATGACCCTCATATCCTAGACTCTAATAACTCATGAAATATTAACTAAAATAGTAAACTAAAGACTTTAAGACTTAACTAAAAGATTCCATGAAGTGTCCAAAGGTGTTCCTCCATGGTCTTCTCGTGTGGACCCCACCGAAGCCATATGTGAGTCCCACCTTGCCTCCAATGTCCGCATCAAACCCCCCTTGTTTGAAAAAATTCGGAACTCGAGTTTTGTAGAGTGAAAGGATCAGTAACACTAAGAAGCTCAATCCACATAACCATACGCCAAATCCTCCCACAATCAGATTATGATGTAGTCTTGTCGTCTTGTAAACATATGATTTGAGAAATACTTCATAAGATAGATCATCTGTCCTTTGCGAAGTAACCAGTAGCAGAAAAACCTCATAATACTCTTTCTCAGTCACCTCATACGTAACCATCTTGAGGTCATGTAACTGTGGAAGAACGGGTGTATCCATCGGAATAATTTGTACCTCTTCTTTAGCAGAGACTTGGTCTTCACCTATTGGCTGAACATGAACTAGTTCAACAACTTCTAGAAACACTAATGGCTCATGGACTAGGGTGTTTGCCAGGAAGGACTGAATCTCATCCCAGACAGGAGGTAGAAGCTCATCAGATGGCTGGTCACAAACTGTGGCAATGATAGAACACTCATCGACGATCATAACTAACTCATCAAACTATTAAACACTAGTCGCATCATCCTTATGCCCATTAATATCTTTAGCTTTGGCATTTTCGTTACTTTCGTAAACTTCCACCTCAGACTTTTCTTCCACAACTTGCAAATCAGCATCATGTACTATAATCTCATGCTTGGGATCAACAAATTTTTCACTCACTCTTCTTCGGCTTAGCAAGTTGGTACTTATCAAGGAATAGTTGAACACTATCTCTCCAATATGGAACATCTAGCACCTCACTAATAGTCTTCACTTGGAAACTGTAATACACTCCTCAATCACAAATTCAAAGAACATTAGTTACCTTGTTGAACGTAACCTTTCTCTCTTCCAACCACTTCTTTCCTAACACCACTTGATAGCTTTTTAAAATAGGTTTATACAAGTAGTACTCAGCACTATCAATGTAGTCTCCTTGCCCAAATTGAATAATCATCTTTAGAAAAACAATATGACCCTAGATATGCGAGTCTTTTGGCCTTATCACAGAAAATAAAGTTATCCTCATATTGGTCACTAATTCTGACCACAATAGGCTTTCCATGGGGGAAAGTGGATGTGTACTTAACTGTAAAACCCATGTTCTTTACATCATCCTAGCAAAAGAGTAGCAAACATCTAGTAAGTCTGTATGGTATCTTGGACAGCAACAAGATGTAGCAAATATCAATCCTATAGTGGTTCTTAAGCAATACACTATGGTAATAGCTAAGCCGTGAGGATTTAACAACTGAAAAACACACCTCAGTCCACAAGTGAAAAGGTATAAGGACAGAACACCTCACAGCAGGGCAGCAGCTGATGATGATCCAACAGCTTAGTCAAAGGCCTAGAGCATCCTTGATGTGATATTTTTTGTGTAATCAGTGTATATAATCAGCAACAGTAAGCTTGGACAGCAAAGACTTGTCCTCTTGGAAGCATTGATGCCCAAAAGAGCTCTCAAGTAAAGCTTCTACGGCTTGGTATTCACACACACAAAGGTAGTCAACATGCATAGATAGAATGTCCAACACTGAACAGCATCAGGTCTAATCAATTCCTCCACTTAATTCCCAAGGACTCCAACTAAGTAGGAACTAGTTGGACCCTGACTCTGATACAAAATTGATGCATCACAATAGATGGAAGACCTAAACTTGATGTAGGGTATTGCCAAGTATCTCAAAGAATCATTAAATTAATAATGGAAGCAAGAATACACTTTAATCCACCAAGAATTAATCTTTAAACAACACAAATAGCTAAGAATTTTAAATTTTGAAGATTATAATGAAGGAATGGAAGTTAGAAGAGTTTAGGATAGAAAAAGGGTAGAAAATAGAAAGATAGAACCCAAAAGAGCAATTTTGAAATTTTTGGACAGAATCCCAAAATGCCCCTGGTCTTGCGTCAGGATTTTATGAAACTTTCTAGATGGTTTCTAACTTACAAAAGGGTCTAAGCTTTAAAATTTCATGCAATTCTGAGTTGATTTGATTTTTCATATTACATAAAATGCAATCTAACGTGTACTTTAATGAAAAACTCTAAAACCAGTAAAAGGAATCTTTGATTCTAGAAATGCAAGGAAGAAGAGGAATCAAAGGGAAAAAAATAAAGAAAAGAGAAGGAAGAAGAATAACGAGAAGAAGATAAGATGGAGAAGAATAGTACCGGTGTGGGTAATCACCTACCTCACAAGCCCTTGAACATCACCATCCATGGGTTCAATTTAGGCACCAAAAACTTAAGAGAATGAATTTCACTCATGGAGAGCAAAAGATCAGCCAAAATTTGTATTCATTCCATCATACCAATACAAAAACATGCAACCCCATATATAGGCTCACAAACTCAAGAAAATAACAAGAAACTAAATTAGAAACTCCTAAACTACTAGCTTATTTGCTACCTATGGCTTTCCTAAACTCAAAACTAATTAAACCTTGACTTTTTAAAAATAAAAAATGTCAAAATCAAGCCCTTTTAAAGAATTTCAACCGGCACTTTAAAAGGGCCCCACTTTGACTTGTTGATTAACTAAAATTAATATAATACCTTTGGTAATAATGTTTTATTCCTAAAAGACCCCAAAACAAAAACCATAATGACTCTTATGTCCTACACTAATAACTAATAACTCATGAAATATTAACTAAAACAGTAAACTAACTCAATAAAGACTTTAATACTAAACTAAAAGACTTTATGGCGTGTCCAAAGGTGTTCCTCCATGGTCTTCTTGTGTGGACCCCACCAAGGCAATGTGTGGGTCCCACCTTGCCTCCAATGTTTGCATCAGAAGAAACATGTCGAAAATGTTGGAAATGTGCCAAAATACTAAAGAACTAGTGGAAACATTGGAAACACTGCATATTTGAAAGTATTCATTGATTTTTAGAAAATTATAAGAAAAGCATACATAAAAATTTCTCAATCATCGAATCTCCATAAATGACCAAATAAGTTTTTTTTTTTTATAAATGCATAAAGGTACTCACTTGAAGGTATTAGGAATTGTTTTTTATATAAAAGCTAAAAAGAGTCAACAAAATTTAAATATGAAGATGCATTTGTTCATTTTTTCAATGGAAATCTAAGAAAATGAGACACAGTGTCATCATTGCTAAAGCATTTTATATAAATTTAAAACATAAATAAATATAATATAAATCCTAATGAAGTGGCAATTCTTAAAAACACAAAATATAGGGCTCAAAGATAAATATATATATATACAAGGAAGCCCTACACTACAGGGTATCCAAACGTTATTCTTTGGTTGAAATATCTATACACGTCAAAGTAGAGTTAGCTAAACAAAGGCTGGATTTGTAGATATTCAGGTTTTATGGATAAGAAGGGGAAGAAGAAGAAGAGATGAATACGTATTAGGGGTAGAATACATACACAATTTCTTTATGAGAGTATGTATAAATGCTTTCATTGCACGATGTAGTATAGTATATTTATATCATACCAACGTCTAAATGTACATGTAAGAAATATAACAATAATGTCATTCATTCACATTTACATGTATTCAAATAGTCAACCAAAACATTGTATTTATATGACTAAAGTGTAGTAAAAATGTTATGAAATGTATTGAAAGATTAAGAATGAATTAGCAAACTCTCCCAAAAACCTTACGATGTTAGGAGATACACATTAATATACTTCAATGCCCACCCCCTTGAAAGGAGGAAAATTGTTCTCTCATGGCAACACTCAAGGAACCAGGTTGGCATGCACACTTGTGTACAACTGTATCTAGGAGAATACTTCTACTTCCACAAGGGTTTGAACTCGCGACCTGGCTTGGCTCTAATAATACCATATTAAGAGTAAATTAACCAACTCTCCCAAAACCCTAAGGTGTTAAGAGATACAAAAATTAATATACTTCAACAAAGAAATATGTATTTAGAGGGATAACATATGTAGTGTAGAATACACCCAATTTCTTTATTAGAATATTATATGAGCTTACACTATACTGTATAGTATAGTATATTTATACCATACCAACCTCTAAATGTACATCTACAAAATATCACAATAATGCCATTCTCTCACATATACATGTATTCCTATAGTCAACCAAAACATTGTATTTATATAAGTGTAGTCAAAAAGATATGAAATGTATTGAAATGTTAAGAAATTCATTAAGGAGACATTACATGTAGCTTGTGTCGAAAACATGGAAATGGAAACATTTCGTGGAAGTGTTAGAAAATATGACGATTTATTAAACCATGCACACAAGGTATCAAAATGGTTTTAAATCCCATAAATATGTTGAATAATAAAATGAAGTATTAATTAATTTACTTTAAACAATGTGTTAACTTAAACAAAATTTAGAATAATAAAAATGATATTGAAGTCCTTGTCCTACAATGAGAATCATACATGAGGCGCATGCTCTCCCATACAATACCAAGGGTTTTTTTTAAGGGGTAAGTTGTGCACCACACATTTAACTCATTGTGGTGAGAGCTTTGGGGGCTTTGATTGATGCAACGCTCACAACGTAAGATTAACAACCCTTTTAGAACACTTACAGTACCTCTTTCCAAATCTATTCTACAAAGGATTTCTATTACCTGTTGATTAAAACATTTGGAAACCAAAAAAAGAGAAACCATTCTACACGAAGATTGACATATCCACACCATTGACTTATCCCCTAACCCACTTTAAGCCTAAATCCTGAGATCGTATGCCTTACCATTTATTTCTTTAAACCTAATAGCCAATATTGACCGTATTACCCATCCTCTCCATGTTTTGGAACTTTATTGCATCCCTCTTCTTCTAAAGACCACATTCTAGATCCTATCTCCAAAACCACTCCCATAAAAAAATTCATTGACCCATATCCGTAGCTATCTAAAGACGCCTAAATAATAGTTCCAATTTAACCATATCAATAAGCTCATAATCCCCTAAAAGAAATGTAACGACTCCAAATTTCATAACCTTATTTAAGCGTGAAACTAGATTGCTATTAAACCGGATCCATTCAGAATTCGCTTTAAATTTTAACCTTTCACCTTAACTGTAGATTTAACATAACATACACAGAGGAATAAGAATATCTATCACTAACATCATAATCCTCAAGGTGTAGCGGAAATAAGAACATGACATATAATCACACTATATGCACTGTCATTAATCTCCTACAGTCACAACTCGAATGTAAAACTACAAGTCTCAAAATTCAAACTTTAATCTTAATACATTCCAAAATAAAGATCTAATATGAAATGTAGGATCTAATGAAGACTGAAACTAATAAGAAGGAAAAACATTCGCCGCATGTCTTTCTTCCGACCTCAAGGTATTCCAAATGGCACACCTGCACAAAACCTCCCCTATAATAAAAATTGTATGAATGGGTGAGATCCACGGCTCGTAAGTAGGTACACAAAACCTATTATGGAAACCAGACGGGTAAAACACTATTCTTTCAATATAAAAATACTAAATATATCTCCATATAGAATACATACCATATTCTAACGTGTAAGCATGCACTGTTGTACATAATTATCTACGACTCATCACACAAACTATATACTCATTATCATGGTTCATCATGTAAGAACTACGCATAGCAATTCATATAATTCTATTTATATATGGCATTCTTCTAATATCTATATATGACAATATGTATGATTCTACTTATACATGACATTCTTTTACTATATATGCATGATGGCATGCATGGAAATATGGATATACATTATACAATGACATGGTAAGTATTTCCTAATCCATCCATAGTAAAGATACTTAGTATGCATCCCAATAAGCATTTATATTCATTTCTCATGCATAGACCATACTTTCCTACTATAAATATGCATATACAAATCATTTCAAATTGCATTATCCATAAGCAATTAGCAATCATAATAACACTTTTGCATAATGAAACATATGAAATTGTATTTCTATATTTAACAAGTCTATCATTATCTTAATACTTATCATTCACCTTCTTACTTGTTACTTATCATTCATCATGTATTCACCTGTCACTTATTAGCTTCCATAAACTCTTACCATTTATCTTGTTCAACATAGTTCATCTTCCCTTATTTTTCATTATCCTTAGCATTTTCATCCCTTAGGTTCCTTCACTACTTATCACTCTATCAAATTCCACTTACCACTTCAAATAGCTTTTATTGTCCTTTTAATCTTCACTTGTCACTTTTTTAAGGCTACATCTTCTTCTTTTCATACATATTTCATAGACTTTCATCTTCTTTTTAAAGAGTATGTGATTTCACTCATTTCTTGACATTTTTTTTACTTACTTGTCACAAGGACTTACATTTTCTTTAGTAACTTATATATTTCATTTTTTTTCATGGGACTTATTTTTCTTATATAACTTATAGATCTCTTCGTACTGTAAAATTTAAATGTTTCTATTTTTTGTTTTTACACGTTTCTTTCTTTACATGGCTTATAATTTCAATTTACTTTCGAAGCTTATATGTTTCTCATACTTTCTTATAAACTCTTTTCTTCTTATCATAGTTTCTTTCTGTTTTCCCCCATGAAAAGGCATTTTAATTTACTTATACTTTGGCACATTGCATTATTCCCCAATGACAAGGGCCATCAGCATATTGAATTATAACCCTAATAGTGAAGACCATCACTTACACTTACTTCTATTTTGCTTCACTTGCTTATATTTTCTTCCACTTACTTATACTTGGGTTCATTTGTTTACTCTTTAGCACATTGTATTATTCCCCAATGGCAAGCGCCATCGGCAAATTGAATTATAACCCCAATAGCAACGGCCATCACTTACACTTTTTTATACTTACATTTTTCTTTACTTGCTTACATTTTATTTCACTTACTTTAGTTCACTTGCTTACACTTTGGCACATTGTATTATTTCCCAATGGCAAGGACTATCGGCATATTGAATTATAATCCCAATAACAAGGGTCATCACTTACATTTACATTTTTCTTCACTTGTTTATATTTTCTTTTACTTACTAAAACTTGGGTTCACTTGTTTACTCTTTGGCACATTACATTATTCTCTAATGGCAAAGGCCGTCAGCATATTGAATTATAACCTTAATAGCAAGGACCGTCATCATATTAAATTATAACCCCAATAGCAAGGGCCTTCGGCATATTGAATTCTAACCCTAATAGCAAGGGTTATCGATACATTGAATTCTAACCCCAATAGCAAGGGTCAACCATACATTTGTTCTTTATGTCTTAGTCATCCTTACTTATCATCATTTTCTAGTCATCATTTTACTTCCCTAATTGGCGTCTCACACTAACTTAACTTTTGTCTATTCTTCTTTCTTACTTTCTTCCATTCCCCTTGTCCTTTAATCTTTTCAAATATTGTTCATTTTTAGTCACCTCAACTTGTCTTATCATTACTAAGCATATTACAAGATCATAATACAAGAGGCAACCATATTCTCGTGATATAATTATACTAGCGAGATCAAGAATATGCCCAATATGAATAAATCATTCTTTAACATTATCAAAGAGGGAAGTCATACAATCCTACATGTTTTTTCAAACATTTTAAAACATATACACATGGATTCTAAGATCCTAACATGGAAATCCATGAAATATCTAGAAGCCAACATGTATTTAAAGGAATTCACCGAAGATAACAATAGACTCATGCAAGGAATCCAAAGGCATTCAAGAAACATCTAAAAAGTAAGAGAAAACTATTAAGAGGCATTTTATCAAACATGTAGAGTGCAAGAACTAAGGGAATTCATAGAAAATCAAATAGGGAAACCCAATCTTCACCATCTCTAAGCATATCTTACTTGAATCAGTCCATAGAGTTTCCTAAGCAATTTATATACATGTTAGTATCATTACATAGAGATCAATGTGTTTCATAGTTATCTTCTAGCATCGTCTTTAACCAACATATTTAAGAGATGATCATCACAAACTCAAATAATCATACT
The DNA here is from genome assembly GCA_025762735.1 of Platanus orientalis. NCBI lineage: Eukaryota > Viridiplantae > Streptophyta > Magnoliopsida > Proteales > Platanaceae > Platanus > Platanus orientalis. Next base: position 37,902 of record JAOXJP010000015.1, on the reverse strand, counting down.
AGTCATGAAAAATCAAGCAAATCAGTCATCAATATCTTTCATGGAAACTATAGATTTATAGAATCATAATTTATAAGAATTCACAATACATGAGATTCATCATTCCAAGGAAATACATATAGATAGCCTGTAAATCCACTTTTCCTCAGAGAATAAAATATGGATTTTTAAAATCCTAGCATAAAATGCCAAGATCTCATCATAAATCATCACAAATAGGTGGGGTTTCTAAGATCCTAGAAAAGGGCTTTATAAACATATGAGAAAACATTCATAGACTCAATATTTTATCATTACAAAACTTCTAAAAATCTAAAACAAACAAAAACAGAGTAAGTTTTGTATAACTAGTTACTCGAGATTCTAACCCTTGATTTGAAGAGAATCCTCCTCTAAAACTTCATTGCCTTTGTCAAAACTTCCCCCTTCTATAAGTAAATAAGGTATTTCATGGTTATAATACACAAACTAAGGTAACAAATAGAAAACCACAACTATTTTAAGCTAGATCTAAGTTCTGACAACTTACATAAGCTTGGAGAAGAAGATTCTTCTCTCCTTTCTCTCAAATCTTCTTCTTCTATCTTCCTCTCTCTTTATGTTCTAAGGAGTCTAAATGACCTAAATGAGGTCTAATAGGGTTTATAATTCATCTAAAATGAGATCTCACATGTGTGGGGGTTCAGTAGGAGCAAGTCACATCATAAAAGTGGCAAAAATCGTAATTTTGAATATTTTCAGCATTTATGGGTGTGTCGTGATCAATCACAGACCTTCTAGATATCACTTGAGGACCCCGCTGCTTCATTCACGATCGATCAGGCCAAAATCAGGCTTTCGTGATCGATTACAAGATCAATAATCGATCACAAGATCTGTGATCGATCACGCGATCCCAGAAAATTCTACACAAATACTTTCTGGTAAAATGGCTATAACTTTCTCTACAAAACTCTGAATTACGAATCATTTGAGGCGTTGGAAAACAGACTCAAAGATCTTTCCAACAAGATATGGCTCATCCTCCAATTGACTCAGGATTGGTGTCGGTGGGCCTGCGAAATTATCCCAAATATGCAATCAGGATAACTTTCGAACATAACAAGTTCGAGGCCCAACTTGGATTCTACACTTCTAGCTTGGTCCAAAAGGTTCATAAAACACTCTAAGGTTTGTTTAAAATATGTAAAATGATAATTTTACCCTTATGAGACAAAATTACAGTTTTACCCTTCAAGTGCAACACGAGGTGTTACAAGAAACATCTCCTAGATTCTTTAATTTAAAGGAATTCTACCTACACATTTCTTTATATTGTGGTTACCCATTCACAATCCCCACTAAACCAGCCATGTTGTATGGAGAAAAATGTTGGGAAACCAAGAAACAACACATAGAATGGTTGTAGCTAGATTGGAAAAGTAACTAGATTAGAAAGAACGGTATTATAAAAAATGAATGAATTTGCAAGAACTTAGAAGCAGCACCAGTAGGTGACAAAATGAGGGAAAGTCGACTAAGATGATTTGGTCATCAGTGACAAAGAACAATGACTACACCACTAGGATGTTGCAAGTTGAATGTGTTAAAAAGATAAGGGGAAGGCCACAAATGATTTGGGTTGAAGTGGTGAAGAAAATATGAATGTTTATGATTTCACAAAAGATAAGAACCTAGATGGAGTGGAATGGCAGAACCAGATTCATGTAGCCAACCTTTTGTAGTTGGGATAAGGCTTTGTTAAGTTGGGTTGAGTTCAGCCAATCTCAAAACTGAAACCCATAAAGACCAGCAACCAATATCCAACTCCTAAAAGACAATAACAAATAAGAGATAGCCAACTCAAGCAGACTTCCATGAATATAGCAAGTTTTTAGTTGAACAAATGAAACATGGCCAGTTACATGTAATCTTGCATCACTGATCATGTCTACCCCTCTAATTTGAGTTAAGATGGTGGAGGTGCATGGATGAAGGGTCATCCTCAGTCAGTAAGACACAGAAAGACAATAGAGGGTATTGATTGACAATCGAATGGACCATATGGCAGGAATGATTATGGGAGTACAGAGGATAAGCAAATTCAAAAGGGTAGTGTATGGACATAAACTCTCGAATTTTACTTAACCCTGTCCTGTTACCTTAAAAGGTTCTATTTTACATTTTTGGGGGAGACTTGAAGAGAGAAAACAAATGGCTTTTGCACACTTGTAGAGGTAGTTTATTCTGTTCACCTTACCAACAGTCTATGTACCACCAATCAGCGTAGGCGCATGGGATTGCCACCATCACCTTCATAATGAAGTCATCACCCCAGCGACCACCACCAGCAGCAATCTGATTATCATCATAGCTATTGTAGTTGATGATCTTCACTACTGACTTCTCAGATAGACCTTATTACTTATAACATATCTCAATTTTATTATTTATAATAACGTCAGTATCACTATTTTGGAAAATACCAGGAGTTCAAAGCGTCCTAAGTTTATCCGAGTTCAAGAAAATTCAATGTGTTTTGTAAGCATAGCAGCTAGGAAGACTCCACCTTGGTTCAAGTCTAATACTAGGACCTTGACTGATAAAAAAAACAGACAGAAATGCAGACGTGATAAGGAACTATTAGGTCTTTCCAGCATATCAAAATAACGGATCCTCACTGGGGTGCTCAATTGTGATTACATCATGCTCGGTGGTTATGTTTCTGACATACAGGCATGGCTGTTGATTAAAACATGAGTTATGGAATGTTCCAAGCTGATTGCACAGGCATAAACACAATGAATAAAGCAAAGCTGCAAGAAGATCAATGCCTTGAGAGGTAGTAAACGAGCCTTGCTTAAAGAAAATTGATAGAACAATTCAGATAAATATGAAAAACAGTATCTAGTAATAAGTCACCAAGGTAATTTAGTTCTATCAGCCCTGGAAGAGACTACTTGTAAAAATAATGCAAAAGAAAAAAGAAAAATAAATTCAAGTAAATACTCACAATTTGCTGCAAGGATGTAGAAAAGACTGCTACACAGGCACAGATGAAACCCTTAGCATTAACTTTTACATCTGTTACTGTACAAACACCCACACCAACCACCACCACCACCACAGCTATCTTCACTTCCCTCGAGTAGTGTTTGCTATGAAGGATCCACTCCATCACACAAACCACGGGAATCATGCTCAACTTTGAAATCTACACCACAAAAAAACAATGATAGATAGCACAAATGCAACGAAAACAAAGCAAATGTAAAAAAGAGAATATAAAGTTAGTCAAGTAATCCATACCTGATAAAACCCCACAGAATTTAGCATGAGGCTAAGGTTCATCCCGGTTATTGACAAATTGGCAACAACTGAGAACCAGAGAAGTTCCCACATAGGTACATGCTTCGATGCAGAATAACCGGTAGCATTTGACACCAAACCAACCAATGCAGTCACAGCAAAGTGGAACCCAGTTAAGGTTGTGGCTGGAAAAAAAAAATTCATATGACAATTTTACAATTGAAGAGGAAGAATGAAGAGATCGCACAACCAATGGTATGGAAGAAGAGTTATTCAACGAACCACCATAAGAAAAAGATGCACGCTTGAGTGAATGTAAAATTTTAAAAAAAAATGATCAAATAGATAGAGCAGACAAGCAGCTGCATGCTAAATCAGCTTCAACCAAAACAAAAAAGAGATTGCAAAGCAAATTAAAAAGCCAGAAATCACACTCAAGCATCCATCTTGAGAAGTGAGATCAGAAGCAATTTGTAGCTAAAAAAGCCAAACAAAGGATACTTTTTAAGAACCTTTTGTAAGATAAAGAGAAAAACGCATATATCTAGATTCAAAAAAATTGAAGAAAATATGCAGATGTGACAAGGATAAGAGAGTCCAAGAAGAATTTCCCAGATAAAAGTGCTTGAGTTACAAGTGGGGCCCAAAGGAGGGTCCATGAGGTCCACTAAAGCAACCAGCCCATCCAGGTACATATTGAGGTCCTACTGTAGTAGTTTGGCTGCAGTCTTCATGGGTTCTGAAATTTTCAAAAACTCCAACTTAAGTGTCACAGGAACATTTGGGTGTTTTGACTTTTGAAATTTCTGTTTGGATAGATGTTAATTTATCATCATCATTCCCTGTCACCACAATATCGTCTGCATAGACAAGCAATGTAGTCAACATGTCACCTCAATGGTTCACGAACAATATATGATCTGCCTGACACTGTTTGTAATTGCTTTTCACCATAGCACTTTTGAAGCGCACAAACCATGCCCTTGGGAATTGTTTAAGGCCATACAAAGCCTTTATCTGCACTGCTTCCTTTTTCCTGCTGAATTCATCATACCATGTGGGGGCTTCATATACACATCTTCTTCAAGGTCCCCATGCAATAATGTATTGTTCACAAGGGAGATAAGAAATAGTATAGAATTAATCTTAGCAACTAAGGCAAAGGTCTCATGATAATCAATGTCATATGTTTGTGTGTATCCCTTTGCAATCAATCTTGCCTTGTATTTTTCTACCAAACCATCGGACAGATGCTTCACAATAAACACCCATATGCACCCGACTGGTTCCTTGCCCTTAAGGAGATCTACCATCTCCCAAGTGTGATTATTTTCAAATGCCATCATCTTTTCTTCCATGACAACTTGCCATTCAGGTTGAGAGAGTGCCTCTGAAACATCTTAAATAAAACAATTAACCGTCTCTCCTAAAACCCTAAAGTTGTAAGAGAGGTTAGAATTAATATCCTTAATATATTTCAACACTCCCCGTTAGAAGGGACACTCCTAGACAATGAACACAAGGGAGCTAGGTGCGAGTTCACATAATGTGTATGCATGCATACAAAGAGCCCGGGAGAATAATTGCCTCCACAGGGAGATTTGAACTCACAACCTAAAACCTGTTCTGATACCATATTAAGTAAAGCAATTAATCGCCTCTCCTAAAACCCTAAGGTTGTAAGAGAGGTTAGAGTTAATATGCTTACTATATTTCAACAAATACACTGTAAGGCACAAAAATAGAAGACAATGCAAAGACAAGGAAACAAAATGAAGGAGATAGTGCACCATACAACACAAAATTAAATAAAGGATATTTAGTACAAGAATATACACCACCCTTTTTTAGAGCAATGGGAACTAAAAAATCATCAAGAACATCTTCAGGATGGGAACGAGAAAGAGAGGTACCTTGTTTAGTAGGATCCAAAGAGGCTACTTAACAAGGAACATGTGAAAAAAGATATTTTTACTTCTTTTTCACATACAATTGCAAATCTTTTCTAGCTACGATGGCAAAATGCATGAAAGTACTGGCAAGGAAGGAAACGACATCTCTTCACCATTATTCTCCCCTTGAAAACATATATGTTGTAAAGAAAATAATGGAAAAGATTCAATGAATGTCACATCCAGGGAGACAAAACGTCTACAAGTAGCGGATGATAACACCTATAGCCTTTATGACTCATGGCATAACCAATGAAAATGCATTTAAGAGCTTTACGAGCTAATTTTGTATACTCTGACATAAGCACATGGACAAAGAAAATGCAACCAAAAGTCTTATTAGGTGGAAGAGGGAACAACTAAGCGGGTGAGGAGATCAACTCGATAGGAGATTCAAAAGCACGCACACATGAAGGCATCCGGTTCATCAAATAAGCAGTAGCTTACAGAGCCTTAAGCCAAGATGGTTGTGCCACTATAACATATCATTAGAATTTGATTTGTTGGCTTTTACGAGCATCGCTAAAAGTTGTTGAACTAGGGCAACAATATGTGGTGAAGTATCCAATAGATAAAAATCATTTTTTCTCATATCCTCTACCAATCACCTTTTTCATCACCAAATCCTGAAAAATACAATAAGGAAAGAAAATAACACTACAATTCAAAGATTTGGTGATTTGTTCAATAGACAATAAATTCAATGTAAACATGGCAACATGTAAAATGGATGATAAAAGTATATTGGGCATAATGGAAACATCCCCTTTATCGGGCTATAGAAGAGTGAGACCTACCGGCTATCTGAACCTTGTCTTGACCAAAACAGAGATAATATGATGAGAAAAGATGTGGCATACCAGTCATGTGTGAAGGAACTCATGGCTTGAGGGTATTTATGTCATATTCAACTACATATATAGACCATTGTACTGGTTTATAAACTCTTATGAATAAATACTCTTTCGTATGGAGAGATCACATACTCTCATACAATTAACCTCAATTTTCGTATCTCTTTCTCTTTCTTTATCTTCTTCTCCACTTTCTCCTTTTTTTTCTCCTTGGTTTTTCCACATTGCAAGTCTTGCAGGTGTTCAAGTTGGTATCAAAGCAATGGAGCAAAGATCGGGACACAATCGCACACATAGGGCAGTGTTGACGTCAACGTCCGTATGACTAACATTGTACAGGTGTCAAAGGTTGAAACCTCTAGGATTTAGATTGAAATCCCCTACTATTATTTTTTGTGATTTTTTTTCGAATGTTCTAAGCCTGGAGATGTGTTGTTCGAAGGGTTTCATGCAATCTTGAAAAAAAAACCCAAATCTAATGAATTTGTTAAATCCAATCAAATCAGGAGATTTTTCTTCGATTATTCTCAAGTGGAAGGGTCATTTTTCCCCAAGGAGTTATTTGAAACTTGTTTCGTTTGATTTCGTTGAGATTTAAAGAGTTTGTGTCAATTATTTTGGGTTACACATTAATGTTAGGCTGGGTTGTTGAAGCTTTTCCAATGTTCTTTCTTGTAGTTGGAGCTCCAATGTGTGTTCTTGTTCCAGGACTTCTCTGTTAATGATCTACAGGTTGTGTAGCTGTGTGACCAAGGTGATTTTAAAGCCAGTGTTTTTTTATCGGTGTAGTGGTTGTTTAAACCTGTGTTGAGGTCTATATTTCTTGTTACCAGTCGTGGGTAGTGGTGTCTCTAGTTACAAGATGTTGGAAGAAGAAAGTTGGCACTCAGGCCAGACTATGGGAGAATCGACTAACAACGATGTAGGTATTATCCAAATAGTTGGGGATACATCTCAGCACCCCAAATAACAACTGTGAAGTTTGATGGCAGAAACTATCTCACGTAGTCCAAGTCAGTGTTGATCTATATTAAAGGTAAAGACAAGAAGAGCACCTAACTGGTGAGATGGAAGTGATCCTTGCTATAGGAAGTGGAAAAATAGATAATGCAACTGTAATGGGTTGGTTGTTAAATTCGATGAAGTGAGAAATTAGTGATCACTTTTAGTTCCTAGAAACAGTCCATCAGATATGGGATGCCCTAGCCAAGTCGTATTCTAAAATGAGCTACACAGCTAAGATGTATGAGTTAAGACAGAGGATTACTTAGTTCAAGCAAGGAAATCAACCGCTTGCTATGTATTACTCTTCCTTAAGAAAAATGTGGAATGAGTTAGACCAAAATACCACATATCGCTAGGCTTATGTGAAAGATACCATTGAATATAAGAAGCATGTTGAAAGTATTCAGATATTTGAATTCTTGGTGGGGCTGAATCTAGAATACGAATAGGTGTGGGTTCTACTTCTTGGAAATAACTCTTTGCCTTCCTTAAATGAGGTACATACAGAGAGAAGAAGGATGCCAAGGAGTGATGAATGTGACTATCTCCTTTAAAAAATCATCACTAGTTTCTACCTTTACTAGAGGTGGTCAGGGAGGCAATATAGGACGTGGTCATGGTGGAATAGTGAACCTCACTTCTGATGATAGAGACTGGCTCAAGTGCGAACATTGTGGTAGGTTAAGGCATACTAAGGACCAGTGTTGGGACCTTCATGGACGGCACACGATCTCCCTTTACGTTCTCAATGAGGTGGATCTAGTAGTGGTAGGGGAGAAGGCTAGCTTAGTACCAGTTGATCTCTAGCTTCTATGTCTTTCAGTTCCTTAAATGTGGGTTTGTCTAAAGATGAGATTAAGGCATTCAAACACTTTGTGTCCCAACTGGACCATCCTTCTATTGCTTCATCATCTTTTGCCTATTCAGGTACTTTTGCATCGGTCTTTTCTGCCTCTGTATCCAATCCATAGAGTTCTTTGATTATTGATTCAGGTGCCTCCCACCATATGACTAGTATGTCATCCTTCTTTACATCTTATAAGGTCTCTTTAGGCAAGGACAAGTGCCAAATTGCAGACGGTTCCCTCTCTTCTATAGCAAGACATGGGGATAATCCTATCACTCGTGATCTACATTTGTCATCTGTGTTACATGTTCCTAAGTTCACTCTTAATTTGTTGTTCATTAGCTATATTACAAAATATCTTAATTGTTGTTATTGTTTTTCCATCTCATTGTGTGTTTCAGGACATGATGACAAAGCGGACAATTAGTTTGGGGCATGAAAATGATGGTCTGTACCTTATGCATTCTAGTTTGTTAGTAGCTACACCAGCAATAAAGAGGGACAGTTCTACTTCCAGATCAAATGAGTTGTTCACTTTGCATTATTGTTTGGGTCATTTGTCTTTCTTCGTGTTGAAGAAAATGTTTCTTTAGTTTTCTTGTTTCACGTCTAATTTCTTTTGTGAATCATGCCAGTTAGCTAAACATTGCAAGGTTGTTTATCCTCTCAGTAATAATAATAAAAGCACTATTCCATTTTCTCTTATGCATTTTGATGTGTGGGACCATCCCCTATAAATTCTTTGTTTGGTTATAGATACTTTATAACATTTGTGGATGATAGTTCTCATGCTACTTGCGTTTACCTGTTAAAGAGCAAGAGTGATGTGTAACCTTCAAATCCTTCCATAGTATGGTTACTACACAGTTTAACACTAAACTTCAAGTCCTAAGG